>JAGFNQ010009950.1:0-270066 GCA_024364735.1 Boesenbergia rotunda
ATAAATGATAATTCACTATTTGAGTATACATGTTTTGTGTATTTGATTGGGATCTTAAACTCATCTACTGAATGTCCGCAATACAACTCACAGCATAAGAGAATTTGTGATGGGATCACAACTATGATTATCTCTAATGTGCAATTGTGAAGTATTGAAATTATCCCTAGTCGATGAATTGATAAAAACGGACACTATCAATTCTGTAGAGACTAGCATGGGTTATTCTCTAATCAGCTGATTCTCACTGCTGGTGACATTGGATGTCCGGAGATAAACATGGATGCTAGTTAAGGGAACTAGTTCATTGGAGTGACTAGCTGTAAGACTTCATATGGGAATCTACATGTAGATATGTCAATGAAAGTTCTTACTGCAGCTTAAGTTGCGATGTTCCTTTGACTTGCGGTGTTCAAGTCATCTTGGTCATGGAGACTTATACTTTGACATCTTAAGCAAGCATCTCCAAGGAGGTGTGGACCCAGGATGATTGGGTATAAGCCGAAGTGCCCGAAGATGTTTGAACAGCCTATAAAGGATTCACCACTCCTTGCGAGGAATGTATACCCAGGCCTATCGTCGATTGTTACTCAAAACCTCTGGCCAGAGTATATCATGTTTAGAGTGCGAGTCTCTAAAATACATGAGAGTAATTAGAAATCCAATGGACGAGAAAGACACTACTTGGGCTAGGTGTGACGTAGTCAGCCTAGTGGGGACTGACACCATAGACCGTGTCCTGAACCAAGTGGGTATAAGATGGTGAAGGGAATGGGCACGATTCATTAGAGCTGCTGAAGGGTTTCAGAATAATTTCTTCTGAGGTCAAACGTTGATCTTTCGATTAATTGGGGTCATGATGTATACTAGGTGCACTCATGACCGTTCTATAATTGGTTGATTATAGAGGGCCAACATAAATCGAAAGCCTATTTAGTCACACGTAATACGAGTAATCCGAGGGATTTAAAACGAGTTGAAAATTGGATTTTCCGATCAAGAGAAATAAGTCGAATCTGAGTTAATCAGAGGCGCAATGGAAGCTAAAAATGGCTAAGTCTTTTGAAGGCTTATTGGGCGAATTAAATGAGTTTAATTCGCGACCGGTTCGGGTTGTTTTGGCCGACCAAAGAGGGTGTCCACCCTCTTGGGTTGGCCGGCCATTAAAGGAGAAAAACCAATTTAATTGGTTTAATTAATAAAATAAATCTAGTGTATTTATTTTATAAATTATGGATAAATAAATTTGTATAAAGAAATTTATATAAATAAATTTGTAGAAATTTATTCTTTTATGGAAGTTAAAATAATCCATGAATTGGTTTATTTTAATTTTATAAAATCAATTATGAATTGATTTTTCATAATAAGAAAGTTTATAAATTTCTTATAAAATTTATTCCATAATTTAAAGAGAAGAAGAATTTGTTTTATTATAAATTAGTTATAATAAGACTCGGCTTAAACGGAATAATTAATAAGAGAATTTATAAGATAAATTTCTTATAACTAATTCCGTTAATTCGGTTTAAAGAGAGACTTAGCAAAGGAGTTGCTACTATATAAAGGAACCAAAGGCAAGCCCTTATTATGAATTACTAATTGAGATTAGTAACTTCCTCTCTCCCTCTCTCTTATTCTCTTGTCCCTCTCCTTTCCCTTAGGGCCGGCGCCCTTCTTGGAGAAGTAGGGCCGGCTCCCACCTTCCTTGCTAGGGTCGGCGCACCCTATCAACACCAAGCAAGGTTGCCGTGAGCTTCAAGAAGAAGGAGAAACGAAACAAGAAGAAGAAGAAGCGGATAGCGACTCCTCTCTTCTCGGAATTCGATTTCGTTTTCTTGGTGGTTAGTTTCCCATTCCTCTCTTGATCTTTCTTGTTGTGCCTATAGAGAATCTAGTAGTTCTCGTCGGCACAAAACTCGTGACTTTGCGAAGTCATCCCGAAGAGAACTCGGCGTGGACGCGAATAGAGGCGGAGCTTCCAAGGGACGCTACGGTTGGATCTCGTCCCTTACTTCGAGTTACGAGAGGTATAATGTAAATTAGTTTACTTTTCCGCAAAGTTTTATTTTATGATTATGTCAACACACTATAAGGTTGCATGCTAGATACGAAGTTAAAAATAATTTAGGAAATTATTTTATGCAAATTCTTCCGCTGCACGTAAAAATTTAAAAATTTTACGAACTCGTATCCTTGTCAACATGCACCCGGTCCCAACAGTGGTATCAGAGCCGGTTAGTGTTCGACATCATCATAAAATTGTTTTGTGGAAAACTTTGTCATAATCTCAATTTTGGAAAATTTTTCAATTATGGAAACTTTCCAATTATAATAAATTTTAGATTTAGGAATTTCAAAGTTTGGAAATCCTCATGAAATTTCGCAAACGTTTGAAATTTCCTAGTTTCTGAAATTTTATAATAATTGTGAAAACTTCCCATCTTTGGAAACTTTCCAATCTTGGAAATTTTCTATTTTAGAAATTTTCCAACTTTGGAAATATGTAAGTTTTCTTTGTACCAGAAACATACAAATATTCTAAAAACCTATTATGAAATCTCGCAATTTTGGGCACTTTCTTTTGAGAAAGTCTAGACAAATTTATGGATAATTAGTTGACAATTTCAAATTCGAATTGGCTTTAAATTATTAACAAAATTCTTTATTTTGGATTGAGCCTCGGGGAGCCGTCCAATTTAAAGTTAGTTGTTGTAATTTAATTTCCCAATTTTAATTGAAATTGTCATGTTTGATTTGGTTGCTTTGAAGCGACCAAATTGGATTTACGACAAATTATTTTCTTTGGGTATCTGAGCCTCGGGGAGCCACCCTTAGAAAACGATTTGTTGTAATTAATTAAATCCATGAATAAAATATGTTTTAAGAGGTGATGCTCTTACATATTGTTGTCTCCAAAATTAATTAGGAAAATGTTTCCTATAGAGTTTCTTAATTGAGATTTTCATGAAAATAATATGTGGTTGAATTAAGGGAATTGTCTCTTAATTTAATAAGTTTGATTTAGAGAAATCAAAGTCTTGAACATATTATTTCCGAAATTGATTATGACAATTTAGGAAATTGTTTCCCAAAACAATTCCTTTAATAAAGTATGAAATTAGAATTAGGAAATCCGGTTCCTAATTCAATTAATGAGACTTGATAACTTAAGTCACATACATACTTTATTAAGGAAATCGTTAGTCATGACATAATGTCATGAATGTGCTTAAAAAGAAAGATGAGACCCAAAACCCCTTACAAAATATTAAGGCCAACACCTTCCATTAATATGGTTAGAATCGGAGTTTTGTTTCTCGTTTGGGTTGATGGACACATCCATGCCCGCTTGAACCTCAACATGTTCAAACCATGGAATTAGTTTATGAATAATATAGTTGGAGTCAGAGGTCAATCCTTAGTTTTGGTTGTTGGACACATCCAAGCCTAACTAAACGGTTGAATGAGCTCGAACCATATTAAAACTATTTCTTGATTAATGGGTCAGCCTTAAGCTTGGAGCATCGATTTGTTGTGCCACAGCCAAGGTCGATGTAAAGAGAGGTGCAGTTGGGTGCTATGTATAATGATACATACTTGTTAATGAGTTAACGACCCAATGATTTATGCAAATATTCAATTAGATGATAGCATAAAGTGATAGTTACATATATGTGATATGTAATCGGTATAATTACCTACCTTCATAGCTAAGAATAACTTGATGGCCACAGCCATGGTAGTTCTTATCTATGGTTGGATATCAACCTATTTGGAGATGTTCCTACGATCTCTCGAATTGATAAAAAGGGTTATTCAATTTGAAAAATAAATAGGATTTTTATTAATGTATGTTGATACATTCTTTAATCATTCTTCTCACATAAACTCAATTTGTATTTCTAGGATAATCACTCGATCATGTCTTCTCTAAACTTGCGTTCCATTTTGGACACCAATAAACTGACCGTGCCGAACTTCATGGACTGGCTTCGAAACCTGAGGATAGTCCTCAAGGCAGAAAAGCTTGCTTATGTCCTTGAAAATCAACTTCCCGACCGTCCTCCAGAAAATGCAACTCCAGACCAATTGTTGGCCTATCAGAAACATGTGACCGATTCTGAACTTGCAAGTTGCATCATGCTAGCCTCTATGGTACCTGAGCTGCAGAAGCAGCATGAGCATATGGATGCTTATACCATCATCTTCCATCTTCATGAGTTGTTTGAAGAGCAGGCGAGATCCGAAAGGTTCGAAGTCTCCAGACTCCTCTTCACCTCCAGGATGCAAGAAGGCACTTCTGCCTCACAGTTCGTGTTAAAGATGTTGGGGTACATTGAGCGACTGAGCACACTCGGTTTTGCAATGGATCATGAACTAAGTATTGACTTAATTCTGAATTGTTTGCCCAAAAGTTGTTCACAATTTGTGATGAACTATCGGATGAACAAGCTGGAGACTACCATTCCTGAGTTGATCAACATGCTGAAGACTGTTGAGCCTTCTGTAAAGCAGGATCAAAAGACGGTACTGTTAGTTGGTTCCTCGAAGAAAGGTTCTAAGAGGAAGGCCAAAGAACAGAATAAAGGAAAGAAGAAAAAGGCCAAAAAGACTGAAAAGAAACCAAAAGGAACTTGCCATCATTGTGGCAAGGAGGGTCACTGGCGAAGAAACTGCAAGGTTTATCTTGAGTCCTTGAAGAAGAAGGCATCCGATGCCCCATCCTCTTCAGGTATCTTCGTTATTGAATGTCACTCTATTTCCTCAGATACCTGGGTACTTGATACTGGGTGTAGCTCACATATATGTAATGACATACAGGGGCTAAGGAATAGAAGAAGACTCGTCAAGGGAGAAGCGAATTTGCGGGTTGGAAATGGAGCAAGGATTGCTGCTGTTGCCATCGGAACATATTTGCTAAAGCTCCCAACTGGACGTGTCTTAGAATTGGATAATTGTTATTTCGTTCCTTCGTTAATAAAGAACATTGTATCTATTTCATGTTTGAATGAAAAAGGTTATCATTTAACTTTTAGTAACAATTGTTGTTACATAACTTTAAATGGCGTTCTTTATGGGAATGGAACTTTGTGCAATGGCATCTACACGTTAGATTTATCCAGTGACGTTTTCAATATCGAAGTTAGCAACAAACGTGCTCGAATAGATAATCGAATAGACTCCTACACGTGGCACTGTCGTCTTGGCCATATAAGTAAGAAACGCATGACCGAATTACACCGATGTGGAATTTTGGAATCATTTGAACCCGGTTCATTTGATACATGCGAATCATGCTTAAAAGGCAAGATGACCAAATTACCCTTTTCCGGAAAAGGTAATCCAGTGGGAGAATTGCTTGGTCTAATACATACCGATGTATGTGGACCAATGTCAACTCTAGCACAAGGAGGCTATAGCTACTTCATCACCTTTATCGATGATCACTCACGATTCGGGTATGTGTTCTTGATGAAACACAAATCTGAAGCTTTTGAGAAATTCAAAGAGTTCAGAAATGAAGTAGAGAAACAATTTGGCAAAAGTATTAAAATACTTCGATCTGATCGGGTGGTGAATACTTAAGTCAAGAGTTTCAAGATTATCTTAGGGACAATGGGATATTGTCCCAATGGACTCCGCCATATACACCACAGCATAATGGTGTATCTGAGAGGCGCAACCGAACCTTGATGGACATGGTTAGGTCTATGATGAATCATGCAACTCTTCCAAAATCCTTTTGGGGCTATGCACTAAAGACAGCTGTTTACTTGCTAAACAGAGTCCCGACCAAGGTAGTCTCTACTACTCCATATGAGATTTGGAATAGTAAGAAACCTCACTTAACTCACCTTAAGATATGGGGTTGTCCTGCTTATGTGAAGCGGGTTGTATCAGACAAATTGGATGCTAAGTCTGATAAATGTCTATTTATTGGATATCCTAAGGAAACGAAGGGTTACCAATTCTATCATCCCTTGGAGCAAAAGGTGTTTGTTTCAAGGCATGCTGTATTTCTAGAAAAAGAATTTCTTTTACAAGAAAACAGTGGGAGTGGCATTGAACTTGATGAAGTTCAAGAAACTCCAATAGACATTACAGAGACACCTAGTCTAGGCCCACAACCGATAATTCATAGTGATGAGCTATCAGTTGAACCTAAAACAACACCACCTCTTCGTAGGTCTGATAGGGCACGCAATATTCCAGAGAGATACGGATTTCTCGTAAGTGAATCGAACGACGTGTTACTCATAAGCGATGATGAACCTATCAGTTATGAAGATGTCCTGAAAAGTTCAGAAAGGGACAAATGGCTTGAGGTCATGAAGTCGGAAATGGATTCCATGTACGAAAATCAAGTATGGGACTTGATTAACCCACCTGAAGGGATTAAACCCATAGGGTGCAAGTGGGTTTTTAAGAAGAAAACCGACATGGAAGGTAATGTTGTTACCTTTAAGGCTAGATTAGTGGCAAAAGGATATCGTCAAAAACAAGGAATTGATTATGACGAAACCTATTCGCCAGTAGCTATGCTTAAATCCATTCGGATGCTCCTAGCCATAGCAGCTCATTATGATTATGAGATATGGCAAATGGATGTGAAAACGGCTTTCCTTAATGGAAACCTGCTTGAGGATGTATAGATGATACAACCTGAAGGTTTCACATCGGTTGATAAAACAAAAGTATGCAAGCTTCGACGATCCATTTATGGATTGAAGCAAGCATCAAGGAGCTGGAATATCCGTTTTGATGAGACAATCAAAGAGTTTGATTTCTCACAAAATCCTGACGAACCTTGTGTGTACAAGAAGGTTAGTGGGAGTGCAGTCGTATTCCTGGTGCTATATGTCGATGACATATTACTTATAGGAAACGATATATCAGTTTTACAGACAGTTAAATTTGGTTGTCCAAAACTTTCTCCATGAAAGACCTGGGAGAAGCAACCTATATCCTTGGGATTAGAATCTATAGAGATAGATCAAAACGGTTGCTTGGTCTTTCGCAGTCTACATATATAGACCGAGTGCTAAAAAGGTTTAGCATGTCGGAATCCAAGAAAGGTTACCTTCCCATCAGGCATGGGATCAACCTTTCGAAGTCTATGTGTCCGCGCACAGAAGACGAGAGGATTAGCATGAATAAGATTCCCTATGCATCCGCAATAGGATCTATCATGTATGCTATGTTATGTACTAGGCCCGATGTATCGTATGCTCTGAGCGTCACGAGCAGATACCAGTCTGATCCAGGAATGGATCATTGGGCGGCTGTTAAGACAATCCTTAAGTACTTAAGAAGAACTAAGGATGTATTTCTAATATATAGAGAAGGAGATTTGATAATACGTGGGTATACAGATGTCAGTTTCCAGACAGATAAGGATGACTCCAAATCGTAGTCTGGATACGTATTTACTTTGAATGGAGGCGCGGTAAGTTGGAAGAGTTCCAAACAAGACACCGTAGCGGATTCTACCACGGAAGCGGAATATATCGCAGCTTCGGAAGCAGCAAAGGAAGCAGTTTGGATCAAGAAGTTTGTCTCAGAACTTGGTGTGGTTCCAACCATTGATGAAGCAGTGCCGGTTTACTGCGACAACAATGGAGCTATTGCACAAGCGAAGGAACCAAGGTCTCATCAGCGATCCAAACACGTGCTTCGACGCTATCATCTGATCAGAGAGATTATAAGTAGGAATGACATACAAATTGAGAGAGTTCCCACTGAAAGGAATATAGCGGATCCTTTAACTAAGGCCTTGCCTCAAAGCAAGTTTGAGGGTCATGTTAGAACCTATGGTATTGGATACCGTAGCGATTGGCATTAGGCCAAGTGGGAGTTTGTTAGTGATATGAGAGAAGTGTCCTAAGGCAATCGCCTTATGATGTAAACATTTATATTAATAAATGATAATTCACTATTTGAGTATACATGTTTTGTGTATTTGATTGGGATCTTAAACTCATCTACTGAATGTCCGCAATACAACTCACAGCATAAGAGAATTTGTGATGGGATCACAACTAGTGATTATCTCTAATGTGCAATTGTGAAGTATTGAAATTATCCCTAGTCGATGAATTGATAAAAACGGACACTATCAATTCTGTAGAGACTAGCATGGGTTATTCTCTAATCAGCTGATTCTCACTGGCTGGTGACATTGGGATGTCCGGAGATAAACATGGATGCTAGTTAAGGGAACTAGTTCATTGGAGTGACTAGCTGTAAGACTTCATATGGGAATCTACATGTAGATATGTCAATGAAGTTCTTACTGCAGCTTAAGTGCGATGTTCCTTTGACTTGCGGTGTTCAAGTCATCTTGGTCATGGAGACTTATACTTTGACATCTTAAGCAAGCATCTCCAAGGAGGTGTGGACCCAGGATGATTGGGTATAAGCCGAAGTGCCCGAAGATGTTTGAACAGCCTACAATGGATTCACCACTCCTTGCCAGGAGATGTATACCCAAGGCCTGTCGTCGGATTGTTACTCAAAACCTCTGGCTAGAGTATATCATGTTTAGAGTGCGAGTCTCTAAAATACATGAGAGTAATTAGAAATCCAATGGACGAGAAAGACACTACTTGGGCTAGGTGTGACGTAGTCAGCCTAGTGGGGACTGACACCATAGACCGTGTCCTGAACCAAGTGGGTATAAGATGGTGAAGGGAATGGGGCACGATTCATTAGAGCTGCTGAAGGGTTTCAGAATAATTTCTTCTGAGGTCAAACCGTTGATCTTTCGATTAATTGGGGGTCATGATGTACTACTAGGTGCCACTCATGACCGTTCTATAATTGGTTGATTATAGACGGCCAACATAAATCGAAAGCCTATTTAGTCACACGTAATACGAGTAATCCGAGGGATTTAAAACGAGTTGAAAATTGGATTTTCTGATCAAGAGAAATAAGTCGAATCTGAGTTAATCAGAGGCGCAATGGAAGCTAAAAATGGCTAAGTCTTTTGAAGGCTTATTGGGCGAATTAAATGAGTTTAATTCGCGACCGGTTCGGGTTGTTTTGGCTGACCAAAGAGGGTGTTCACCCTCTTGGTGTTGGTCGGCCATTAAAGGGAGAAAAACCAATTTAATTGGTTTAATTAATAAAATAAATCTAGTGTGATTTATTTTATAAATTATGGATAAATAAATTTGTATAAAGAAATTTATATAAATAAATTTGTAGAAATTTATTCTTTTTATGGAAGTTAAAATAATCCATGAATTGGTTTATTTTAAATATATAAAATCAATTATGAATTGATTTTTCCATAATAAGAAAGTTTATAAATTTCTTATAAAATTTATTCCATAATTTAAAGAGAAGAAGAATTTGTTTTATTATAAATTAGTTATAATAAGACTCGGCTTAAACGGAATAATTAATAAGAGAATTTATAAGATAAATTTCTTATAACTAATTCCGTTAAGAGAGAGACTTAGCAAAGGAGTTGCTACTATATAAAGGAACCAAAGGCAAGCCCTTATTATGAATTACTAATTGAGATTAGTAACTTCCTCTCTCCCTCTCTCTTATTCCCTTCTCCCTCTCCTTTCCCTTAGGGCCGGCGCCCTTCTTGGAGAATTAGGGCCGACTCCCACCTTCCTTGCTAGGGTCGGCGCACCCTATCAACACCAAGCAAGGTTGCCGTGAGCTTCAAGAAGAAGGAGAAACGAAACAAGAAGAAGAAGAAGCGGATAGCGACTCCTCTCTTCCCGGAATTCGATTCCGTTTTCTTGGTGGTTAGTTTCCCTTTCCTCTCTTGATCTTTCTTGTTGTGCCTATAGAGAATCTAGTAGTTCTCGTCGGCACAAAACTCGTGACTTTGCGAAGTCATCCCGAAGAGAACTCGGCGTGGACGCGAATAGAGGCGGAGCTTCCAAGGGACGCTACGGTTGGATCTCGTCCCTTACTTCGAGTTACGAGAGGTATAATGTAAATTAGTTTACTTTTCCGCAAAGTTTTATTTTATGATTATGTCAACACACTATAAGGTTGCATGCTAGATACGAAGTTAAAAATAATTTAGGAAATTATTTTATGCAAATTCTTCCGCTGCACGTAAAAATTTAAAATTTTACGAACTCGTATCCTTGTCAACATGCACCCGGTCCCAACATCAGAGTCAACGTGCAAGCTTGTTCGCATCACATGTCAAATTAGTAATGGAGGTCATGGGACCCTTAGGGTCCCTCTCCCACTTAGTTATCTATAATTGAGGAATTTTCATACATGCATGACAAGCATATAAACTAAAAGCAATAAACAAGAAAATATAAATTTTTCTAACTATTATGGCTTTAGTCTTCAATATGCCTCCAGTCGTGTCGCCACCTCGTCTACTCCTCCCTATCCATGCGCAAGCCACCATGAAGGGATCTCCGAGCCGAGATAAAATTCTATTTATTTATATCCATCGATCCTATAGTCCACAAAGGAGTGTACACCAAATCTAGATCAAAAGTAATTAAAAAGAGCGGCTAAACAAGTGTCGTATTTAATTACAAAATCAAATACCAAATTTAGACTCGTCAACCCCGAGGATTCAAATAATATTACAACCATGCACAACCAATCACATACACATATTTTAGTCATAATAGTTAGAATCTCGTGTCTGCAACCAAAGAGTTAGCCTACGCACGTCCTACTATTATCCGGCAAAATAAAATACATGATAAAGTGCAAAATGTAACCGAATCTAAAACACACAAAACCGGAAACCATTGGCTCTGATACCAATTGATGGTCGTGGATTCCAGGTCGCGCATGGGAAACCTCTCCATGTCCATGGATTAAAAAAATTTTAATCCGAATGGAGACCTATTTCCCAAACGTCCGTCTTATCGTCGTACTAATTTATTCGAGTTACTACTTGACCAAACTTGTTGTTCAAGCCTTGTAACTCGCCTAACCAATTAGTCGCGGAATAGACAATGAGTGGATCACCGGTTTTTATGTTTATCATCATGGTCCAAAATAATTAATTATCATAATTAATTAAACAATAATTAACATACAATGATAATTAATTAAACAAGACAAGACTAAAAGAAAGGAGCCATAAGAGAAGGTTATACCTCTCGATACCTCACGATCTTCTACTGTATGACCCTCCCCTTCTTGGACATCGTGTGGGCAATGATCTACCAAGAACCAAAGTCACCAAGGCACTTTCTCCTTCCTCCCTAGCTTGGCCGAAATCCTTGGATACCTATCTTCCATGCCGCCGGCTGCAAAAAAGGAGAAGAAGGTCTACTTTCTCTTTGCGCCACCAACCTTCCTTGCCCGAACTTGTGCACGCCTTCACCACGAGATGATGCACCAGCTAAAGGAAGGATGAGAGGAAAAGATGAATGAGCAGAAGAAGAGAAAACTCAACCCTATCTCCTCTAAACCCTCCTCCAACATACGGCATCTAAGCTACAAGAAGGATGCTCTCCTTCTTGATGAAGCCGCAACCCTCTCTCTACCTTGCTTGTGCACGCCCTTGGGAAGAAGAAAGGAAAGGAGAGTGAAGAATAGAAGAAAAGTTTTCCTTCCTTCCTCCTCAACCTTGGCCTCCTTCTTCTTCACCCACGCCGGTGCCACAAACCCTAGGAGAGAGGGAGAGGAAGAGAGAATGAAAAGAAGAGAGAACTTATGGATAAGTTATTACTTGGTTTCATGACTCCAAGGGGTATATATAGGGCTAAAATAGGAACCATGAGGAGGAGTTGGTCTTGGCCACCTAATGGTGTTAGGATGTATACTAAAAGACTTGTCCTTTTATATAAACATCCACATTTTGAAAGAGAATCACGACAACACAGTTGCAAGTTTACATTAGTATATGCATAACAGTCTGATAGTTTGCATTGTAGATAACATGGTGTGTGGTGACACACAGAAGATCATGTTATCAGTCCCTTGCATAGTATAAGTAGAGGCTCAGAACCGAGATGGAGTTGGACAAATCATCGGGATGGTTGTAGTGTAATTAGGTGTGGTTTATCTTGACTATAGAATTATATTAGTGTGCTTTGTGTACATTGAGCAGGACCAAAATAGAGGTGATCCAATTTGTACTAACTTAATAATTGGATCGAACCTCAGATTATTATGGAGTACAATTTCTAAATCCCGATATAATAACGGGCACGTATGATTAGTATTTTATTTCTTTGATTTACCAATGGGCGAGATTCATTCTGTTAAATTGACAGGCCCGGTAAGTTGAGAAATAATATTAATTATATGGTGTGCCATTGATTATTGACAGAATTCTGTGTCCTGGTGAGTCAGGATGATGATGCCCCCTTGATGAGCTCATAAGGTTCATCATGATAAACCCTGCAGGTGGATGATCCGACATGATAATAAGGTTGAGTGGTACTAGTCAAGGAGTTAGAAGTTGATTAATTTAAATTGTTAGTAATTTAAATTAATCGACAGACATTCGATATCTTAAACACGAAGAGATGGATGTACTCATAATAGGTGGAGCTCATATGAAAATATGAGGGTTGGTGAGGAAGTTCAATAGAGATCCTTTAGTGGAATGGATCTTCATTAATGGATCAGATTTGGATCCATTAATGGGCCAAGACTCAACTCCTCCTCATGGTCCCTACCATAGCCCTATATATACCCCATGGAATCAAGAAACCAAGGGTAAATCCAATTGATCACCACAACCCAAGGCTTCTCTCCTCTCCCTCATATTTTCTCTCCTAGGGCACCCAGCGCAAGAGAGGAGATCTTCCTCCTCTCTTCCTTTTTCCTCTCTTCTTCTTCACCCATGGTGCTCGACGAACACAGGGACAAGGAGGAGGAACTTCCTCCTTTAGTGGCTCGGCAAGAAGGAGGGAAGGTGGTCGAGCGGCTTGGAGAAGAAGGGAAACACCTTGTGGTCCGTATGCTATAAGAGGAGAGAGATTTCCGGCCGGTTTGGGTAAGGAATAAGGACTTTTCTCTCCTTCTTCTTCTTCTTCTTCATCTTCCTCTTGAGGTTTGCCCTGAGGCCAGCGAGCTTGGGAGCTCCTTGGTGGCAGGCGGCGCAAGCTTGAAGGGGAGAGGTGTGGCCGGCGATTAACCCTTGATTAGGGTTTTGTTTGGCAAGTGAAGAAGAGATTATTTGGAGTGCCTTGGTGATTCCGGTTCTTGGTAGCTCATCACCCACACGACGTCCAAGAGGGAAGGGTCATAAGGTAGAAGACTACGAGGTAAAGAGAGCTATATTTCTCTCTTGGTTCCCTTGATTAGTTTTATCATTTTATGTGAGTTAATAATTGATTATCATGTTTAATTAATTGTTTAATTAATATTTGATAATTAATTATTGGACCACCATAATAAACACAAAAATCGAAGATCTACTCATCGTCTTTTCCGCGGTCGATCGGTTAGGTGAATTACAAGGCTCGATCTTTGAGATTGGCCAAGTTGTAATTCGAATCGATCGATACGATAACGAGATGGTTGTTTGGGAGACGGGACTCCATTCAGATTAATTTTTAATTCGTAGACATGGAGAGGTCTCTTAAGGATGACTAGGTATTCGCTTAGGAAACCCGTCAAGCCATACCCAACAATTGGTATCAGAGCTGTGGTTTCCGATTTTGTGTATTTAGGATTCGGTTAATTTTTGCACATTATCATATATGTTATTTTTTCTGGATGATATGTGGATGTGCATAGGCAAACTCTTTGTTGCAGACACTAGATTCCAACTTATCATGGCTTAAATAATGGTTGTGTGATTAATTACGTATTTTTGTAATTAATTAAATCCTCGGGGTTGACGAGGCTAGATAGATATTTAATTTTTGTAATTAAATACGGCATAGGTTTAGCCGAGCTTTTATTTACTTTCGATCTAGATTTTATGTACACTCCATTATGGAGTATAAGATCGATGGATGTAAATAATTAGCTAGTCATCTTAGCTCGGAGATCCCTTCAATGGTGGCTTGCGCATGGTGTAGGGAGGAGCGGACGAGGTGACGACACGACTGGAGGCGCATTGGAGACCAATGCCAAGATAGTTGGAAAAATCTAGGATTTTTCTTATTTGTTGCTTTGGTTATGTGCTTGTTGTGTGTATACATGAAAATTCCTCAAATTAAATAACTAAGTGGGATAGGGACCCTAAGGGTCCCGTGGCCTCCATTACAATCTGATAAGTGATGCGAACAAGTATGCGCATCGGCTCTGAGTGCCTTCCTCCATAACGGATGGGTTTGTTCTGCGGATCACTGGGTTAGAAAAGATTATAGAAAATTATTGAAGAGCGTGTGTACTTCCCCAACGGAAGACACATAATCGGAAATAATTTTCTTAGTGTCGTGTAATGGTAAACACTTAGATACAAATATTAGTATCCTCCCCAACGGAGTCACTGCTATTATTTGTAGGGCCGAAGTGAACCAACTATTAATTTTATTTATCAAAAAGTTAGGTTGACAAGATAATAAAATTAATGGGTAAAACCTCCTCAAACGAATGTAGAATTCGTATACGTCCACACTAACATGGCATACGATATTCTCGATGTTTTAGGTGTTGGTTGATTTCGAAATTTATTGTTTGAGGAATCAATTTATTTTTGAATTCTAAAGTTGTGATTGTTGTGATTCTCAAGTAGTTTCAAAATGGCTTTTAACCCACTAGCGACCATACTTAAGGAAAATAAGCTTACTGGCCCCAATTATATAGACTGAAAAAGAAACCTGGACATTGTACTCTTCAAGGAGTGTCCTGAAAATCCTGGCGAGAACTCTGGTGAAGAACAGAGAGAGCGTTACAAGAAATGGGTCAGGGCAGATGAGATGGTGTGATGCTACATTCTGGCATCTATGTCAAATATATTGCAACATCAACATCAGGTCATGCCCACTTCTTGTGATATGATGTTGAACCTCAAGGAGCTCTTCGAGTACCAGGGTCGGGTAGCTAGGCAGGTTGAGATGAAGAATCTGATGATGACTACCATGGTCGAAGGGACACCCGTAAGGGATCATGTCCTTAAGATGATGGCCCACCTCAATGAGATTGAGGCTCTTGGAGCACAGATCGACGGGGAAACCTAGGTCAATATTATACTTCAATCTATTCCTAGGAGTTTTGAGCAGTTCCGGCTCAACTATAATATGAACAACCATGAATATATGTTGGGGGAACTTGTAATGACCCGGAAAATTCTCTTAATATTTTCTTAAAATATTGCGCATGTCTAGATAATTTTCCGAGGGGCCTAGAAATATTTATATAAAATTTGGCCTAGAAATCCATATTTTCTCATTTAAATTGAGAAGTTAAGTACTAATGGGTCTTATATGGGCTTTTTAGTACCATAATTATTGGAGAATTTTAGGTAGAAATTTATATAAATATAAAGGGGTTTTAATGAGAAATATTAACATAATTATGGGGGAATTTTTAAAGAATTTTCAGAATTTTGGGGAAAATAATAGAAAATAAAAAGGAAAAATAAAATAAAAAATAAGGTGCATGGGCCAAGGATTGAACCTTAGACCTCTTGTACAACCATGTATACTTTAACCAACTCATCTAGCAAGGGAATGTTATAAGGGAATAAAATGGAGATTGGTTAAGGCTTAGAAGAAGATGAAGGGTCATGGAGAGACTCTTCATTTACCTCCTTAATGGGTGATAAAGAGGGGGGTTTGGGAGTTTCTTTCTTCCTTCCATCAATTGCATTTGCTCCCCTCCTCCCTCCTCATTCTAGCCGAAACCCCAAGGAGGAGTTCTCCCTTGGAAAAACTTCCACCAAGGCTTCATCTCCAAGATCTAAGGTCTTCACAAGAGTACAAGGGTTAAGGGTGGTCAAGAGGCAACAAGATTTCCATCCTTCTCTCAAATCTAAGGTTTATAATCAAGATCAACCAAGGTAAGACTCCCTCACCTGTGGTATAATGGCTTTGCTTAAAGATTAAAATGATATGAAAGTTTTGGAAGTGATGTTTATGTTGGAAAAACCAAAGGAAACCCATGAACCTAACCTTATAGGTTTCGGCCCCATGGGTTCTTGGTCTATAATGATGATAAAAATCAAAATCATGTTGTCTAATGTGCACTTATGATGTTTAGAGATTTAATATAATTTTTGAGAATTTTTGGGGTACCCTAGAGACCCTATAAGTTTCGGCCAACTTCAAGGACCCATGGGTAGGGTTGGGTCTTAAACTTCAAGTATATGTTTTATGTATTATCATGATATAAGGGAGATGGAGGGTGATTTATGTGAATTTTCACATGGCCTAGAGACCCTATGAGTTTCGGCCAAGATGGGTTAATAGGGTAAAAGTTAGGATTTATTTCAAGTAAGGGCCCCAAGTGCCCTATGGTAAGATATAATTGAAGGTTAATGATTGGTTGGGGATTTTAATGGAATTTTTCCATGCCCCCATGGCCTTATGAGTTTCGGCCAGCCCTAGGAAGGTGGACTAAAGGTTAGGGTTAACCCTAATCATGAGCCCCAATGACTTCCTATGGTCTCATAGATGATGTATGGTTGTTCCTTTACCTTATGCTATTGTACATGTTTATGGGATTGATGGAACTCCACCTATAGGTTTCGGCCAAGCCATGTATCTAGGGTTTGGGGTGGAGTTAGGGTTCAAAGAATGATGGTTCATGCTTACCATAAAGTATTTATATGTATAGGATCAAGCATGTGGTAGAAATCATGTTCACCATAACCCTAATGTTTAAGCACTATGTTTTATGTTTATGATTGGATGCCATGCTTAATAGGGATTATTATGTATGTCTTAGGTTTTATGCCATGTATTTGAATGGTAGGTAGAATGCTATGGAAATCCTACCATGTATGCTTAAGATAGATATCATGCTTAGGCAAGAAATGCAATGGTTACCTTATGTATCATGATTATACAAGCTCTATGTAGTAGGATAAATATCTATGAAAACATGTCAAGTTCAATGCAATGCGTACCTTCTATGTTATGATCATGCAAGTACTAGGAATAGGAATGATGGGTAGGTATGCATGTCATGTTTATGTAGGAAGATGAATGCCATGTTTATGTAGGAAGATGAATGCCATGTTTTATGAATGATGATGCATGCCATGTTTACGAAAGAAGATGCATGCCATGTTATGAATGAAAGATGATGCTTATGTCTTTAAGGCATAAATATGCTAAATGGCACGGTCGACGGTCGACGGTACGACGGTCGTGAGGACCGGTAAATGGGCCGGTGGACGGGCCGAGCCGTAACAAGTTATGCTATGTTAAAGATGCTATGAATGTCTTATAAATGATGAAGCATGTAAAGTATTTTACTTTATGAATGGGCTTGTACCGGACCAAAGTATGGGTCCAAGGGATGGGCACCTTAAGAACGTCCCGGTTCTGGACTACCGACTATGCTGTCCACGGTTCTGGCACTACCGGAGCTGTGCAACAGGGATGGGCTCCTTAAGAACGCCTCGGTTCGGGGACTACCGACTATTCTGTCCTTACCCTAGTAGGTGGGGGCTCGTTACCTCGGACTTGCTAGGGATGCGCGCTTATGATGTATGTATATGGTACAAGACGGGGACCCCAATGATATGATGATTATGTTTAAGCATTTAAAAGTATGTTTTTTAAAAAGTTAAGCATCCTTATGTATATGCATTCCACTCATGCATTCATTCATGTTATGTATTATGCTATGCTAATAAGATTTTATGCTTACGCTTCACGTTAAGAAAGGTGCATGAAAATAAATGATCTATGTCATGATTATGTTAAGAAGATGTTCATATGCTATGATAGGAAGTATGCTTATGTTTAGGCCATACAGGTTGTTTCACACCTTATGGACATGTTTATACCATGTATTATGTCATGTCAAGAATGTTTAGGATGTTATGTTTATACCATGAATTATGCTATGTAGTATGCCATGTTTGCCATGAATCATGCCATGCTAGGAACGTTGATTATGTTTATGCTTATGTCATATAGTATGTCATGTTTAGAATGTTATCATGCTTATGTTCATGTCACGTAGTATGCCATGCTTAGATGTTACGATGTTTACGTTTATGCCATGTCTCATGCCATGTTAGGAATGTTCACTTATGTTTATGTTCATGTCATGCTATGTATATGATAAGTGATTCAAGATGTTATGTTCTAAGTGGAGCACCAAGTATGTAAATGTTTCATGTGCTCATTATGAGATGATGAATGGTTTTTGTGAGTAGGAAAGAGTCTTACTAAGCCTGTGTGTTTATAGTCTTATTTCCTTATACCGCAGATCATTCAAGGGGACAATGATGGAAGCAGCAGGAGGGCAAGAACGCATGTGTGTGGTAGTGACTTGGCCCAGGGAAACATATGTTTATCGTTTATGCTAGAACTTTACTTTGGTCACTTATATGCTTGAATAATGACTTATGGAACTCTATGATGTGATGTTAAGTATGACATGATATGACATGACATGATGTTTAAGTATGAAGTCAATATGCCGAGTTTCCATGTCATTATGTTAGGAATGGTAGTAGGGCATGTATGTATAAGTTAAAGTTATTCTGTTGCATTATGATGTCTACATGCCTTAAGTATGTTAGCGTAACGCCGCTTTAAAAAAAAAAAGCGGGCGTTACAGAACTGCTGGGAGAACTCCAGACGGCAGAGGGGTTGTTTCGTCAAAGTTCACAGGCCTTGGTTACTTAGAGGGTTTCTACTTCTGTGCCGAAATACAGGAAGAAGAAGAAACAAGGTGGGTCCAAGAAGGTAGCGGGATCGCAGAGACCTCGGACTGGCGTGAAGAAGCCGAGAGGTAAGTGCTTCGCGTATAAGCAAACAGGACATTGGAAGGTGAACTGTCCCCGTCGACAAGACAAAGGTATTTCTTCATGCTTAGTCGTTGAAACATGTTTAGCGATGCTATCTACCGGAACCTGGTGTGTAGATACGGGAGCTACTGATCATGTCTGCAACTCTTTGCAGGGGTTCCGAAAAACTCGACGGCTAGCTGATGGGGAAATCATCGTCTACATGGGCAATGCGATAGATGTGGCGGTCGTTGTAGTGGGAGACATTTATTTATCTTTTGATAGGAATAAAGTTTTGGTTTTGAGAAATTACTTATATTTATCCTTTTTTACAAAGAACTTGATTTTGATTTCTAGATTAATAAAGGATGGATATTCTATTGCTTTTAATAACAGAGTTATTATAAAGAAAAATAGAGAGATTATTTGTTCGGGTACTATGATTGGCAATTTGTATACTCTAGAACCAAAAGCTCCCACGATGCAAATAGTGGCCAATAGCTCATCATCTAACCAAAATAAGAGAAAGGAATCTTCTGAAATAAACCAGACATATCTTGGGCATCTTAAGCTTGGACATATTAACCTTAGTAGGATTCAGAGGTTGATAGCCGATGGGCTCTTGGGTTCATTGGTGGTGGAAGACTTCCAAACCTGTGAGTCTTGCTTGGAAGGAAAGATGACCAAGAGGCCTTTCAAGGCTATGGGGTATAGAGCCAAAGATGTGTTAGAGCTGGTTCATTCTAATTTGTGTGGTCCTATGTCCATCCAGGCTAGAGGTGGCTTTGAATACATCATCACTTTTATAGACGATTATTCAAGGTATGGGTACATTTACTTGATGCGCCGCAAGTTTGAATGCTTTGATAAGTTCAAAGAATTCAAGGCTGATGTGGAGAAACGTCAAGGTAAAAGTATCAAGTCATTGCAATCAGATAGTGGTGGCGAGTATCTCTTGGGAGAGTTTAGGACCTACTTATCAGAGGCTGGGATTCAGTCCCAATTGACTGCACCCGGTACGCCCTAGCAGAACGATGTAGCAGAAAGAAGGAATAAGACTCTTATGGAGATTGTTAGGTCAATGATGAGCTACTCTGAGTCACCGGACTCATTCTGGGGATATGCTCTGGAAACGACAGCATATATTCTGAACATGGTATCATCTAAGTCAGTCCCTTCTACTCCAATAGAATTGTGGACCAGGCGAAAGCCTAATCTAGGACATATTCAGATTTGGGGTAGTTCAGCACATGTGCTAAAGGGAGATACTGATAAGTTGGAATCTCGTACAAAAGTGCGCTTGTTCGTAAGCTATCATAAAGCGACGAAGGGTGGTCTGTTCTATATTCCTAAGGATCAGAAGGTAATTGTTAGCACGAATGTCAGATTCTTAAAAGAAGACTATGTGATGAACCACAAGCCCAGGAGTACACTTGTGCTTGAAGAGTTAAGAGGGGGCATTCCGACCTTAGTACCAACTGTACAAGAGGATACACCACAAGTCACTACACCACGTGTCATAGAAGATATACAAGTGGTACCTCGTCGTAGTGGGAGGGTTGTTAGACAATCTGAAAGATTCATGTTTTTGGGAGAGTCTTTGGACTTGGTCCCTGGTGAACATGAACCGAATCCTTAGACCTATGACGAGGCCCTCCAAGATAAGGATGCGGATTCTTGGCAAAGGGCAATGTATTCTAAGATAGAATCTATGGATTCTAATCACGTCTGGGAGCTAGTAGAACCACCCAATGGTGTAAAAGTCATTGGATGCAAGTGGATCTACAAAAGAAAGAGAGGATCAGATGGGAAAGTTGAAACCTTCAAAGCTAGGCTTGTTGCGAAAGGGTATACTCAGAAAGAGGGTATCGATTATGAGGAGACCTTTTCACCGATAGTCATGCTTAAGTCTATCCGGATTCTCTTATCTATTGTCGCTCATATGGACTATGAGGTATGACAGATGGACGTTAAGATAGCTTTCCTTAACGGAAGTATTAAGGAGACCATGTACATGAAGCAGCCAGAAGGGTTCATTGCGAAGGGCAAAGAGCATCTAGTATGCAAGCTTAATCGGTCCATCTATGAATTGAAGCAAGTTTCGCGATCTTGGAACATCCGCTTTGATGAGGTAATCTAGTCATATGTATTTATTCAAAGTCCGGATGAATCATGTGTATATAAGAGATATGACAGAAACGTAGTGGTGTTTCTTGTACTTTACGTAGATGACATCTTGCTCATTGGCAACAATGTCAAAGTGTTGTCAGATGTAAGGATATGGTTGTCCAAACAGTTCGATAAGAAGGACTTGGGAGAAGAGGGACACATCCTTGGGATCAAGGGCATAAGGGATAGCTAGAAAAGGATGTTGTGCTTATCCCAAGCTTTATACATAGACACTGTCCTGGCTCATTTTAGCATGGAGAACTCCAAGAAAGGTTTTCTACCTTTCAGGCATGGAGTCCCTCTATCTAAGGAGATGTGTCCAAAAACATCAAAGGAGATAGAGGAGATGAAGGTAGTTCCTTATGCATCGGCTGTTGGAAGCCTCATGTATGCTATGTTGTGCACGAAACCAGATATCTGCTTTGTCGTGGGCATGGTTAGCAGATATCAGAGTAACGCTGGATAGAGTCATTGGACTGCGGTAAAGCATGTTAGTGATATGAGAAAAGTGTCCTAAGGCAATCGCCTTATGATTGTAATCATTTATTTTAATAAATGAATATTCACTATTTGAGTATACATGTTTATGTATTTGATTGAGATCTTAAACTCATTTACTGAATGTCCGCAATACAATTCATAGCATGAGAGAATTTGTGATGAATTCACAACTAGTGATTATCTCTACATGTGCAATTGTGAAGTATTGAAATTGTCCCTAGTCGATGAATTGATAAAAACGGACACTATCAATTTTGTTGAGACTAGCATGGGTTATTCTCTAATCAGCTGATTCTCACTGGCTGGTGACATTGGGATGTCCGGAGATAAACATGAATGCTAGTTAAGGGAACTAGTTCATTGGAGTGACTGGCTGTAAAACTTCATATGGTAGTCTACATATAGACATGTCAGTGAAGTTCTTACTGCAGCTTAAGTGCGATGTTCCTTTGACTTGCGGTGTTCAAGTCATCTTGGTCATGGAGACTTATACTTTGACATCTTAAGCAAGCATCTCCAAGGAGGTGTGGACCCAGGATGATTGGGTATAAGCCGAAGTGCCCGAAGATGTTTGAACAGCCTACAAAGGATTCACCACTCCTTGCGAGGAGATGTATACCCAAGGCCTATCGTCGGATTGTTACTCGAAGCCTCTGGCCAGAGCATGACATGTTCAGAGTATGAATCTCTTAGATACATGAGAGTATGTAATTAGAATTCGTAGGACGAGAAAACGTTACTTGGGCTAGGTGTGACTTAGTCAGCCTAGTGGGGACTGACACACATAGACCATGTCCTAAACCAAGTGGGTATAAGATGGCGAAGGGAATGGGGCACGATTCATTATAGCTGCTGAAGGGTTTCAGAATTGTTTCTGAGGTCAACCGTTGATCTTTCGATTAATTGGGGATCATGATGTACTACTAGGTGCCACTCATGATCGTTCTATAATTGGTTAATTATAGACGGCCAACATAAATCGAAAGCCTATTTAGTCACACGCACTACGAGTAATCCGAGGGATTTAAAACGAGTTGAAAATTGGATTTTCTAATCAAGAGAGATTAGGTTTGGTTGAGCCAAACGATAAGTCGAATCTGAATTTTTCAGAGACGCATCGGAAGCGTAAAATGGCTAAGTCTTTTGAAGACTTAATAGATGAATTAAATGAGTTTAATTCATTGGGGCGTGGCCTGGATAGGCCGGCCAAAGAGGGTCCCCACCCTCTTTGCTTGGCCGGCCACAACAAAGGGAGGGAACCAAATTGTTTGGTTCAATTTATAAAATAAATCAAGTGTGGTTTGTTTTATAAAATTATGGATGATATAAATTTTTTATATAAACCAAGGTTTGGTTTATTTTTCATGAAAATTAAAATGAACCATGGATTGGTTTATTTTATTTTATAAAATCAATCATGGATTGATTTACCATGATAAAGAAATTTATATAAAGAAATTTATATAAAATTTATTTTTCATGGAAATTAAAATGAACCATGGATTGGTTTATTTTATTTTATAAAATCAATCATGGATTGATTTACCATGATAAAGAAATTTATATAAAGAAATTTATATAAAGAAATTTATTTTTCATGGAAATTAAAATGAACCATGGATTGGTTTATTTTATTTTATAAAATTAATCATGGATTGATTTACCATAATAAAGAAATTTATATAAAGAAATTTATATGATAAATTTCTTATGAAAATTTATTCCATAAAAAAAAAGAGACTTGGTTGATTTTATCATGAATTAAAATATGATTTTAACCATGATATAAAATCAAGACTTGGCATGATGGAATAAGTCATAGAAAATTTATATGATAAATTTCTTATGAAAATATATTCCATAAGAAAAAAGAGACTTGGCGGTTGAGAGGCCACTATATAAAGGACCCAAGGCAAGGCTTGGAATTCATTCGAAATAATCCAAGTATTCTTGCTTGGGCTCTCTCCCTCTCCTCCCTTCTTCCTCTTGGCCGGCCACAAGCCTCTCCCCCTTTCTTCTTGCCGTGAGCACAAGGAGAAGCACCGAGGCGACGAAGTTCTTCCGTTGGGACGATCTTCCTCTCCGGCCATCATCACCTTGGGATTGGGCGCAAGTCATCTTCCTCCTTCTCGCCGGAATTGTGATTCCGGCCAACCTTGGTGGTGAGTTTTTCGATGTGATTACTTCTCTCTTGGTTTTTGTCGCTTTCTCGGAGAATCTAGTAGTTCTCGAGAACACAAAACTCGTGGCTTTGCGAAGTCATCCCGAAGATACTCGGCGTGGACGTGAATAGAGGCGGAGCTTCCGAGGGATGCTTACGGTTGGATCTCGTCCCTTCCTTCGAGTTACGCGAGGTAACAAGTAAATTAGTTTACGTTTCTGCAAAATTTTAAATATATGATCATGTCTACACAAGATAAGGTTGCATGCTTAGATGTGTGGTTAAATAATTTGAGAAATTATTTATGCTAAACCTTCCGCTGCACGTAATTAATTTTAAAATTACGAACACGCATCCATGTCAACTTGCACCCGGTCCCAACAAAGCATATACTGAAATACCTGAGATGGACTAGGGACTATATGCTGGTTTACCGGGCAAACCAATTAATCCCTGTGGGTTACACTGATTTGAATTTCCAGTCTAACAGGGACAAAAGTAAGTCTACCTCGGGGTTAGTGTTTACTTTAGGAGGTGGAGCCAGTGTATGAAGGAGTGTCAAGCAGAAATGCATGGCGGACTCCACCATGGAAGCTGAGTATGTGGCGGCCTCAGAGGCAGCCAAGGAAGTTGTATGGCTCAGGAACATCATGATGGACTTGGATGTGATTCCTTGTTTGCCCAGATCTATCACAATCTATTGTGATAATAGCGGTGCAATTGCAAACTCGAAGGAACCACGAACCCATAAAGCGAGTAAACACATAAAGTGCAAGTACCACCTGATACGAGAAATTGTAAAGCGAGGAGAAGTAGTTGTCGCCAAGATTGCATTGGAGGACAACCTAGCGGATCCTTTCACTAAGGCCCTTCCGGCAAGAGCTTTTGATCGGCATGTGGAGGATATGGGAGTCAGATGTATGGCAGTGTGAGGACAATAGAATCTTTGAGTATAAGTGGGAGATTGTTAGGATGTATACTAAAAAACTTGTCCTTTTATATAAACATCCACAGTTTGAAAGAGAATCACGACAACACAGTTGCATGTTTACATTAGTATATGCATAATAGTCTGATACTCTGCATTATAGATAACAAGGTGTGTAGTGACACAGAAGATCATGTTATCAGTCCCTTACATAATATAAGTAGAGGCTCACAACCGAGATGGAGTTGGGCAAATCATCGGGATGGTTGTAGTGTAATTAAGTGTGGTTTATCTTGACTATAGAATTATATTAGTGTGCTTTGTGTACATTGAGCAGGACCAAAATAGAGGTGATCTAATTTGTACTAACTTAATAATTGGATCGAACCTCAGATTATTATGGAGTACAATCTCTAAATCCCGATATAATAACGGGCACGTATGATTAGTATTTTATTTCTTTAATTTATCAATGGGCGAGATTTATTCTGTTAAATCGATAGGCCCGGTAAGTTGGGAAATAATATTAATTATATGGTGTGTTATTGATTATTGACGGAATTCATGTCCTGGTGAGACGGGATGGTGATGTCCCCTTGATGAGCTCATAAGGTTCATCATGTTAAACCCTGCAGGTAGATTTGATCCAACATGATGATAAGGTTAAGTGGCACTAGTCGAGGAGTTACAAGTTGGTGAGGAAGTTCCTGCTTCTGTGGCTCGGCAAGAAGAAGGAGGGAAGGTGGTCGAGCGTCTTGGAGAAGAAGGGAAACACCTTATGGCCGGCGGCGCCGCAAGCTAGGAGAGGAGAGGGACTTTCGGCCGGTTTGGGTAGGGACGAAGGACTTTTCTCTTCTTCTTCTTCTTCATCTTCCTCTCGATGTCTACCTTGTGGCCAACGAGCTTGGGAGCTCCTTGGTGGCCAGCGGCACAAGCATGAAGGGGAGAGGTGTGGCCGGCGGTTAACCCTTGATTAGGGTTTTGTTTGGCAAGTGAAGAAGAAATTATTTAGAGGCCCTTGGTGATTCCGATTCTTGGTAGCTCGTCGCCCACATGACGTCCAAGAGGGAAGGGACATAAGGTAGAAGACTACGAGATAATGAGAGGTATATTTCTCTCTTGGTTCCCTTGATTAGTTTTATCATTTTATGTGAGTTAATAATTGATTATCATGTTTAATTAATTGTTTAATTAATATTTGATAATTAATTATTAGACCCCGATAATAAACATAAAAATGGCGATCTACTCGTCGTCTTTTTCATTGTCGATCGGTTAGGCGAATTACAAGGCTCGATCTTTGAGATTGACCAATTTGTAATTCGAATAGATCGATACGATGACGAGATGGTTGTTTGGGAGACGGGTCTCCATTCGGATTAATTTTTAATCCGTAGATATGGAGAGGTCTCTCATAAATGACTAGGTATTCGCTTAGGAAACCCACCAAGCCATACCCAACAAATGGATCAAGGACAAATCAATTAATGAAGATCCATTCCACTAAAGGATCCTCATTGATCTACCTCACCAACCTCATATTTAAATATGGGCTCCACCTATTATGAGTATAAGTATCTCCCCATATTTAAGATATCGAATGCCCATTGATTAATTAAATTACTGATAATTTAATTAATCAATATCTAACTCCTTGAGTAGTACCACTCAACCTCATCATCATGTCGGACCAAGTCCACCTGCAGGATTTAACATGATGAATCTTATGAGCTCGTCAAGGGAACATCATCAACCCGACTCACCAGGACACAGTTTCCTTCTATAATCAACGGCACACCATATAAATAATATTATTTTTCAACTTACCGAGCCTATCGATTTATAGAATAAATTTCGTCCATTGGTAAATAAAAGAAATAAATACTAAGTACATGTGTCCGTTATTATATCGGGATTAAGAGCATGTACTACTCTATAATAACTGTGGTCTGATTCAATTATAAAATCAGTATAAATTGAATCACCTCTATGTCAGTCCTGCTCAATGCACACAAAGTGCACTAGTGTAATTCGATGGTCAAGATAAACCCGTAGGAATCTATAGGTAAAAATATTTAAAATCGCAGCAGAAATAAGATTCCTCGAGCGATCCATGCGAAAGCAAAACTCATACAAAGTGATCTACAATTCCTATCTTATAGGAATACCTTTGTCGCGTGCCCTTCGCTTATCCCGCTAGTCTTTTGGTTCGTCGGATCTCTTGCACGTTCAAGTGTCCATGCCTCTATGCGTATCCACATGAACACAATCTACGCCTTGGAGAAGAACCACCTTAGTTGTGCTAGCAACTTGGGATGGTTCACAAAGCACAAGAACCTCCACTAGGGAGTAATGGACAAGGAGGAAGAAAGAAGAGAAAGAGAGATGCACCCTCTAACCTTTGACAAGGGGGGGTATTTATACTCATCTAATGAATACCAAGGGTCTATGTCCCATGAGCTCCTCTCATCTTAATGCTAATAAAACCCAATAAATACCAAGCCTCTTGGTATTCCTTGAGACTCTTAATATTCTATTCGTCTAATGAATAGAATGTTTCTTAGTCTTCCTCTTAAATAATATTTATTAAACCCTTTAATGAATATTATCCATAATTAAGTGGTTGAGTATAATCTAGATGAGTCTAACACAAATTAGACTCAATCCCATAATCTAATTGGATTCACTTGAGTCTAACTCAATTAATCCAATTCGAATCAAATCTTAGTCAAACCAAGATCAATTAATCTCGGAAGCATCGTGTCCTTAGTGTGTGACCCAATAGGTTCTCAAAACGTTGGCAATGTGTCTAAACCACTTTAGACATATAAGCAATGAGCGACATCTAGCAATGCATCATTGTTACCCAAGTAACAAGAAAAGTTGAGATCCGAGTAAACCTCCGTGACTATGATAATGTATGACCTTGTCCTTCTATCCTCGATATCTAGATTGACCAATGAGACATAGACTGTGTCATCCTCAGTCAATCTTGTGTTTCTTGATCCCCTAGTGGACTCACTCAAACAAATGAGCTCAATATCTCATATTGACTCATTTGAGCATGGTCATGCGTTTTAGTAGTCCTACTTGATCAAGGGGCCCACATATATCACTCTCGTCATATGGGAGGGATAGATCCCATCTACATCACTCACATCCCTCCACATAATTCATTACATACCCAGTGATCGCCTTTATAGTCCACCCTGTTACGGGTGACGTTTGACGATACCAAAGTACATAACTCCTTATGTAGGGAACCGTAGTGACTTCAGGTCTAAGGATTATTTATACTAATAGTCACATGAGAATGTTTATGACACTCATATGACAATCTATGAAACTTTCTCATGACGGGTCAATTCAGTACACATTCTCCAATGTATACCCATGTGTCAACTTGATATCACATATCCATGACTTGTGAGCTCAAGTCATCAGTTGACCTATATGCTAGTCTCCATGCATTAATTTTGTCCTTGAATATTAATACATGACTAGGAATGGTTTAGTGTAGTGTTCTCTACATTATCTCACTATCGATTCAACCAATCGATATAATGTAGATAAGAACCTACTACCCAAGAACATTATTATACTTAGTTATTTGGCACAAATACAAAGTAAGTATAATAACAAAACATGTCTTTATTAATAATAGAATATGATACAAAATGTCCCTAGTCAATCATCACATAATTGGCTCTAGGGCTCCTACTAACAATCTCCCACTAGCACTAGTGCCAATCACTGTAATATCTAATACCCAGTGACCTGGTATGACCATCATGCTTCTTTTGTGCCAAAGCCTTAGTCAAAGGATCCGCGATGTTAGCATCTGTGGGTACTTTGCATATCCTCACATCTCCTCTATCGATGATCTCTCGAATGAGATGGAAGCGTCGTAGTATGTGTTTGGTCCGCTGATGTGACCGAGGTTCCTTAGCCTGTGCAATAGCCCCATTGTTATCACAATAGAGGTCTATGGGGTCTACTATGCTAGGAACCACACCAAGCTCTGTAATGAACTTTCGGATCCAAACAGCCTCTTTTGCTGCCTCAGATGCAGCAATATACTTGGCCTCTGTTGTAGAATCTGCGACTGTGTCCTGCTTCGAACTTTTCCAGCTCGCAGCACCACCATTCAAGCAAAATACATACCCTGACTACAATCTAAAATCATCCCTATCTGTTTGGAAGCTTGCGTCACTGTAACCTTTTATAGTTAGCTCCTCATTCCCTCCAAATATTAAGAAATATTCTTTCGTCCTTCGTAAGTACTTAAGAATATTCTTGACAGCTGTCCATTAACTTTCACCTTGATTTGACTGGTACCTGCTCGTCATGCTCAAAGCATACGAGACATCTGGTCGAGTACAAAGCATGACGTACATGATAGACCCTATAGCGGATGCATAAAGGATCTGATCCATACGGTCTCTCTCCTCCTTAGAAGAGGGACCTTGAGTCTTCGAAAGACTCACACCACGTGACATTGGTAGAAATCCTTTCTTGGAATTCTGCATGGCAAAACGATTAAGCACCTTGTCAATATATGTACTCTGACTTAAGCCAAGCAATCTCTTAGATCTATCTCTATAGATCTTGATGCCTAGGATATAGGCTGCTTCACCTAAGTCTTTCATTGAGAAACAATTCCCGAGCCACGTCTTCACAGACTGTAGTGAAGGGATATCATTCCAATGAGGAGTATGTCATCTACATACAAGATCAGGAAGACAATTGTGCTCCCACTAACCCTCTTGTAGACACAGGGTTCATCTTCGTTCTTGATGAAACTAAACGCTTTGATTGCATCATCGAATCGAAGATTCCAGCTTCGAGAAGCTTGCTTTAGCCCATAAATGGACCTTTGCAATTTACATACCTTTCCAGCATGCTCTGGATCGACAAAACCCTCAGGTTGTGTCATGTACACATCCTCGAGTAAATTCCCATTTAGGAATGCGATTTTGACATCCATCTACCAGATCTCGTAGTCATGGTAAGTTGCAATAGCAAGCATGATCCGAATAGACTTAAGCATCGCCACTGGTGAAAAGGTTTCATCATAGTCGATACCATGAATTTGTTTGAAACCTTTAGCTACCAATCGCCCTTTATAGGTATGCATGCGTCCATCCATGTCAGCTTTTCTTCTAAAGACCCACTTACACCCAATGGGTTTAATCCCCTTAGGTGGATCAACCAAAGTTCATACTTGGTTAGTGTACATGGATTCCATTTCGGATCTCATGGCCTCTAGCCATTTCTCAGAATCTGGGCTCATCACAGCTTCTTGATAGGATGTTGGCTCATTCAACTCAATAAGCGTAATGTCATTATGGTCAGACAAGAGAAATGAGTATCTCTCAGGCTGACGACGTATCCTATCAGATCTGCGAAGAGGTTGGTCTATTTGAATAGCTTGTTGTTCCACAACTTCTTGAGCAACAATCTAATGATCCACAACATCTTGTGGTGCATGTTCAATGTCCATTAAGGCCTCAGTACTATCTGCATCTTGAACTTCTTCAAGATGGATTTTACTCCCACTAGTTATTCTAGAAATAAACTCCTTTTCTAGAAAAACACCATTTTTAGCGACAAACACTTTGCCTTGTGTGGGATTATAAAAGTAATATCCCTTCGTTTCCTTGGGATATCCTACAAAATAGCACTTATCATATTTGGGTCCTAGTTTATCTGAGACTTGACGTCGAACGTAAGTCTCACAACCCCAAATCTTCATAAAAGACATCGTGGGACTCTTCCTAGTCCATATCGTATATGGTGTCTTTGTGACGACCTTTGATGGAACTCGGTTAAGTGTGAAAAGAGTCGTCTCTAGAGCGAATCCCCAGAAGGAAGTAGGAAGGTCTGTCTAACTCATCATCGATCGTACCATATCTAATAGAGTACGATTTCTCCACTCGGATACACCATTCCATTGTGGTGTTCTAGGTGAAGTGAGTTGGGATATGATCCCACACTCTGCTAGATGGTCATGAAACTCTTGGCTAAGGTATTCACCACCTCGATCTGATCGAAGCATCTTAATACTCTTGCCAAGTTGGTTTTGTACTTCACTTTTGAATTCTTTGAACTTTTCAAAGGATTCCGACTTGTGTTTCATGAGATACACATAGTCATATCTACTGATATCATTAGTGAAAGTGATGAAGTACTGATAGCCTCCTTTAGTTGCCACATTGAAAGGTCCACATATATCAGTATGTATGAGTCCTAACTAATCTATCGCTCTTTCGCCGTGTCCACTAAATGGAGTCTTGGTTATCTTGCCTAGAAGACAAGATTCACATGTCTCATATGATTCAAAATCAAATGAGTTCAGTAATCCATCCTTATGGAGCTAGGATATACGACTCTCATTTATATGTCCCAAGCGACAATGCCAGAGATACGTTTGGTTCACATCATTGGATTGGAACCGTTTGGTATTTATGTTATAGATTGGGTTTTCTAGGTCTAGAACATAGAGTCCATTCACAAGTGGTGCATTACAATAGAACATGTCATTTAACATTATGGAATAACATTTGTCCTTTATGATAAATGCAAAGCTTTTCTTGTCTAAACAAGATACTGAAATTATGTTCATAGTCAATGCAGGTACATAAAAGCACTCCTCTAGTTCTAAGATAAGACCAATGGGCAAAGACAAGGAATAAGTTCCTACAGCAATGGCAGCAACTCTTGTTCCATTGCCTACTCGTAGGTCCACTTCGCCCTTCGTCAATGATCTAGCTCTTTGAAGGCTCTGCACATTAGTACAAATGTGAGACGCGCATCCGGTATCTAATACCCTAGAAGAAGAGATAGATAGATTGACTTCTATAACAAAAAAACCTGAGGCAGAAGTCTCACTTCTTTTCTTCTTTACTTCCTCCAGGTAGAGTTTGCAGTTCCTCTTCTAATGTCCGGTCTCACCACAATGGAAGCAGGTCCCTTCCTTAAGCACTTTATCTTTAGCCTTGGATGTAGTAGAGTTGGCCTTGCCTTTGGCTTGGGTCTTACCCTTGTCTTTAGGCTTCCATTTGCCTTTGCCCTTTTGTACCATCAGTACATTACTGGTTTTGGTTTTCTTGAGATTGGGTTCAGCAGTTCTCAACATGCTGAGCATCTCAAGCAGAGGTTTGTCAATTTCATTCATGTTGTAGTTCATGACAAATTGATTATACCATTCCGGCAACGATTGCAGGATAAGGTCTGTTGCCAATTCTTGGCCCAGTGGAAATCCTAGTCTTTCAAGGTTCTCGACATACCCAATCATCTTGAGTACGTGAGTTCCTACAGGAGTTCCTTCTTGCATCTTGCATGCAAATAGGGCTATAGACACCTCAAACCACTCGAGCCTTGCTTGCCCTTGATATAGTTGCTTTAGATGCTCAACCATCTCATGTGCATTCATGCTCTCATGTTGCTTCTGAAGCTCAGAGTTCATGGTGGCAAGCATAAGGCATGATACATCAACTGCATCATCCTGATGCTTCTTGTAAGCATCCTTTTCGGCACGGGTAGCGGTAGCGGCGGGTGCTTCTGGAAGAGATTGCTCTAGGACGTACAGTTTTCGTTCTTGTTTGAGGACTATCCTCATGTTTCTGTACCAGTCCAGGAAATTAGCTCCGTTGAGCTTGTCCTTCTCAAGGATGGATCGCAGAGAGAGAGTATTTGACGTGTTAGATGACATGGTGATCTACAACAGTAAAATTATGCAGAAATAAGTATCATATCTAATTCATTTAATTAGGTCTTTAATTAAATGATGCTCTCACTAAATTGTAGATCTTTGGTTGGGGCTAGTCATGGATGTAGGCAAACTCAATTTACCAATACTACTAGCTCCAAACCAGATAGCAATCATTATTCATGTGGGACAAGATCCATATTATACTTCATCTTGAGTTAGCTTTGACTAATCGCCCAAGACTTGGTATAATTAGGTAGGTAGCATTTTACCAATTACATTAATGCAACTCTTTTAAACAAAGGGTCAAGATCCACATTACACATCATCTTGAGTTAGCTTTAGCTAATCGCCCAAGATATGGAATAATTGTTCTCATACCTAATTTTCTCAACTTTTGGGGTATGCCTGCAAGTTTCTCAATCTAATTGAGGGGACTTAGTTAAGTCTCACCCAAAGTTTGATAGCGGGACATCACAATTGTCCTCTCGCACTCTACCGAGATAAAATGCGTTGCTTTGCTTTGGCAAACCCAACAACAAATGATCGAGGTAGTTTATGAGTACCAAATTTTGGTATGCATATTGAGTTGACTTAATTAAGATAAACATCTAAGCATGCATCACATACACACACATAGCATATATCAACATATAAGCAAGAAAACGTGACATGGTTATGGCCCGTATACTACGATCTTCTCAAGCCAATGAGAAGATCGATGGTGTCACGCCCCGAGACCTCAGGAGCCGCTGATCCAATAGAAAATCGGACAGCACCTCCCCTGTCCGGCGGACAATTACACATACATACATCACATAAAATCACAACCACGCAGTAATTGGGCCTCAGGCCTAGAATTAAGACAAAACATAGCATAAAACCGAATAAACCATACCTGACTGCGGATCGGTCCGACTTACGACAAAACACAAAGCATAAAGGTTTCACAAACGTACAACTATACTGCCGTATAGTATGACTAAATCCAACAAAAAACAACAGCAGAAGAAAACAATAGAAAATACTAGCAACACACTAGACGATAAATCCCGAAGACATCTCGACAAGTACGCGAACTGGGACAGGCTGTCGGGCACGCTCCAGTCAATCATCCTGAAAAAAAAACAAGGAGCTAACGGTATGAGTCATAAAACTCAGCGAATATCTCATCATATATATACAAGATATTCTAAGATAGCAACAGGGTAATAGACTACCGAAATAACACGTGCATAGGCAGGAATAAGAACAACTGCAAGTGCAAAATAAGAACTACCATATCAAGGTAGCATAGTCGCCAAGACCAGACATAAGGGTCTCCTGTAAGTGCATGTCAATCATATACAACATCAAGTATAAACAAGCACAAGTAAGAGCAAAATAAACGAACACATAAAGTGCAATGACATGGTCACCCCTGCCGTCAGTCAGACATCGTCACCTATGTACGGGAGGAAGCTGAACGGAGGCCACCCTCCGACGTAGGGCTGTGACTGCCGTCCATACTCTGCCATCACTACTCCTGAGCGATCGAGTAGACGGGATGCTGCCGGTGTAACACCCCTACTCCATGGCCTATCCTAGTGAGGTAATCCATCAGCCTAAGGCCATCTGTGGAGGACATCTCTGTCTGAGTGTTACCCCTACCCCATGTATATAAATGGGGGAGAGACCTCTCCCTCTCATCTCCTGGTATCTGGACAACTCAAGGAGGGACATCTGCCTGCTATCACGCTCCGATTCACTGCCCATGAGTGCACGAGCGAAGCAGCACAGAGCACACTACCCATACTCCGTCAACCACTAACCCATGAGTGGCCGTATAGGTAGGTCAGTATGACTGTCGACCTAGCTCACCCAAAAGGGGCCCCTGCTCGACAGTGATGCACAGTGCACGATGATGCATAACACTAGTCACATAACATCTACTATCTAGTCCACCTATATCAACATGATATGCAAGGATCGTGGATAATGCACCATAACCTAAGTCCTAAAGGTATAGGTATCACATGTCAATTGTGGCACAAACAACATCAGCAAAACAAATATAAGAGTCATGCCACAATCTATTACTCTATTGCTAAACAAGCATATCAGGTATATATATATCTGTGACAATTCTAAAAGAAAAGTCAGAGATACCCGCCTCAATACGACGAAGTCCATGCACGTAGGAAACTCTCAAGAATATCCGCCACCAGTGGACTCCAAATAGCCGAATCAATTATCTGTATCACAACACAAAATTTTAGCTATCATGACCAATATTAATTAGCTAGACAAATCCTTAAACCGTACTAACCCCAACTATGTAATGGGTTCGATACTTTTCAGGTTAGTCCAAAACCCAGGTTCGATTACACTAGGTTTCTAACCGAGTAGCTTCTCAACTGAGCTAGCTACAACCAAAACTTATTCCCAAAGACCAAACAATTCTATCATGGTCAATCCAAGAAATAGAAATTTGATATAGCAAGGGAAACAAAACACGTATCATCTACCCGTGCTAATCCCTCTACTGATTAATCCAACATCAGTACAAGATCAACAGAAACACCTATAAACTCGTCCAAACTGTTTCAAATTCATCCAATTTTTTCCATGCTCGAATAGCAACAGAACAAGATGAAATAACAGCATATACATTCTATTCCTCTTTGACACCAATCTCAAACAACAACCACTGATCAACCGAAACAAAATTCACAAGAGTCCTAACTAAAGATCTGATCATTCGAGAACACCGAGATGGAAACAAACCAACTCATCCAATCACTCGAGATCAACTAACCAAAAGAAACCATTAGGAAGGATTAGCAACGCATACCAATCCTACATCCAAACTACCAAATTGAATCAACAAATCCCGAAGCCAATACAACACGAATCCCTAATTCATGATCAAGAACAGATTCTTACCTAGATCCGACGCTTATGGTTGTGAGCGAGAAGGGAAGCAACGGAACGTGACGGCAGGGAGACAACTCAGGACTGAGTTTGGGGTCGGCCTGTGCTTGCTGTCTGGAAGGAGAAAAGGGCGTTAGATTGGCGGAGAATGAAAGAGGAGGAGATGAAGAGGTAGGAGCAGCAAACCTCTATCTGCCCCCGATCCCGTGATCCGCCGCAAGAGGAAGGAGAGGAATCGGCGATTCCCTGCCCTAGGCTCGCGAAGTAAGAAGAAGAATCGGGCTTGGCTTCGATCTAGGGTTCGCGAGGGGGAAAAATAGAAGTCGGCGTGGCTGCAGTGAATGAGGAGAAGAAAAGGAAACGGGAGGAATTTCTGCCGCAGGGAGAAGAAAAGGAAAGCAATTAATGGGCTGCCTTTTTGCAAAAACCCCCTAAAGATGTCCTATTTACTTTATATCCTTAATTCAACCCTTTTTGCCTTTAACCCTTCTAAGTTTCCATATTTTAACAGATGGTCAACCTAGGGATATCATCTTCTCCAAGTGCATCCTTTCGGTCATCGTGTGTGGTCGGCATCCTTCTTGTAACTTCATTCTTCAATGGACACTCCACTGCTCCTTTTGTACATTACAATGTAGGAAAACTCGAGTTACATTCGAGTCTAAAACTATTTTTACAACTAGGAAAAATAGAGACAAGGCACGACACGCAGGCCGTATTATGAATTACAACATGCATACACACAGACATACATCCAATCACATTGGGATTAAGGTCATAACCATAAACCATGTCATCAATCAATTATAATAGATTTAGGACATCAATTTTTATTATGATAGTAAAAATGCTCATGAGCTGAAACCATAGGTTATAAAATTTGTCGAGTACATTCGCATCATAGCACACTTTCATATTTCATATGATGATGCTATTGACTTTTAGTTTGATCAACACAAACATTTGTATCTCGACAAATGCTCATACATTATATAATCTATAATAAAATTATATCCTACTTCTATATCACATATAAAAGTTTTCTAAACATTGTACGATCTTTCACAAGTGGCTCTGATACCACTGTAGGGATCTATAGGTAAAAATATTTAAAATCGCAGCGGAAATAAGATCTCTTGAGCGATCCATGCGAAAGAAAAACTCATACAAAGTAATCTACAATTCCTATCTTATAGGAATACCTTTGTCGCGTGCCCTTCGCTTATCCCGCTAGTCCTTTGGTTCGCCGGATCTCTTGCACGTTAAAGTGTCCGTGCCTCTATGTGTATCCACACGAACATGATCTACGCCTCGGAGAAGAACCACCTTAGTTGTGCTAGCATCTTGGGATGGTTCACAAAGCACAAGAACCTCCACTAGGGAGTTATGGACAAGGAGGAAGAAAGAAGAGAAAGAGAGATGCACCCTCTAGCCTTTGACAAGAGGGGGTATTTATACTCATCTAATGAATACTAAGGGTCTATGTCCCTTGAGCTCCTCTCATCTTAATGATAATAAAACCCAATGAATACCAAGCCTCTTGGTATTCCTTGAGACTCTTAAAATTCTATTCATCTAATGAATAGAATGTTTCTTAGCCTTCCTCTTAAATAATATTTATTAAACCCTTTAATGAATATTATCCATAATTAAGTGGTTGAGTCTAATCTAGATGAGTCTAACTCAAATTAGACTCAATCACATAATCTAATTGGATTCACTTGAGTCTAACTCAATTAATCCAATTCGAATCAAATCTTAGTCAAACCAAGATCAATTAATCTCCGAAGCATCGTGTCCTTAGTGTGTGACCCAATAGGTTCTCGTAACGTTGGCAATATGTCTAAACCACTTTAGACACATAAGCAATGAGCGACATCTAGCAATGCATCATTGCTACCCAAGTAACAAGAAAAGTTGAGATCCGACTAAACCTCCGTGACTATGATAATGTATGACCTTGTCCTTTTATCCTCGATATCTAGATTGACCAATGAGGCATAGACCGTGTCATCCTCAGTCAATCTTGTGTTTCTTGATCCCCGAGTAGACTCACTCAAACAAATGAGCTCAATATCTCATATTGACTCATTTGAGCATGGTCATGCGTTTTAGTAGTCCTACTCGATCAAGGGGGCCACAGATATCACTCCCGTCATATGGGAGGGATAGATTCCATCTACATCACTCACATCCCTCCACATAATTCATTACATACCCATTGATCGTCTTTATAGTCCACCCTGTTACGGGTGACGTTTGACGATACCAAAGTATATAACTCCTTATATAGGAAACCTAATGACTTCAGGTCTAAGGATTATTCATACTAATAGTCACATGAGAAAGTTTATGACACTCATATGACAATCTATGAAACTTTCTCATGGCGGGTCAATTTAGTACACATTCTCCAATGTATACCCATGTGTCAACTTGATATCACATAACCATGACTTGTGAGCTCAAGTCATCAGTTGACCTACATGCTAGTCTCCATGCATTAATATTGTCCTTGAATATTAATACTTGACTAGGAATGGTTTAGTGTAGTTTTCTCTATATTATCTCACCATCGATTCAACCAATCGATATAATATAGATAAGAACCTACTACCCAAGGACATTATTATACTTAGTTATTTGACACAAATACAAAGTAAATATAATAACCAAACATGCCTTTATAAATAATAGAATATGATAAAAAATGTCCCTAGTCAATCATCACATAATTGGTTCTAGGACTCCTACTAACAAAACCAACACCAAATTACACTACAACCATCTCGATGATTTGTCCAAATCCATCTTGGTTGTGAGCTTCTACTTATACTCTACAAGGGACTGATAACATGATCTTCTGTGTGACATCACACACCATGTTATCTACAATGTAAAGTATCAGACAATATGCACATACTAATATAAACATGCAAACAGTAATCTTGTGATTCACTTTCAAAATGAAGATGTCTATATAAAAGCAAGACTTTTAGTATACATCCTAACAGGGTTGTTGGGAGAGGAGCCTGAAGAGGTCCGACCCTCACCGACGACACAAAGGTACCCGTCGCCCATCACCGCCGAGTTGGAAACACACGCGCCCATAGAAATTTTTAATCACCCTAAAATCGCCGAAAGTCAATCTTCAGTTAGATCAAATGTCAAATTCCTTATATTTCTATAAATATTCACCACATCACTATACTCGATGAAATATTAGTTCTGAATATTTGTAATATTTTAGCTTAATGTGCCATGACAACATTTGCATCAACCATATTCCATATCTCTTAGAGAACTTTAGTAATATGATTATCTCTAAAAAATAAATTATAAACTAAGTTGGCAAAGTTATAAGTCATAATCAAGTGATTTAAAGAGCAACCAACGATCGATACATGTTTGATATCAAACCCAACGTGGGCCTAATATAGGATGATATCAGGCCCAACGTGGGGTTGATATCGATGATATCAGACCTATGTTGGGCCTGATATGGGATGATATCAGGCCCAAGGTGCCCTTGATGTCATCCCATATTAACGCCACATTCAAGTATAAATTTATTATAATGTTACAGTATTTCTGAGAACCCTATTTATGCAATGCATTGCACTGTTAAAGAGTCCTTCTGCTAACTAACAATCACTATGAAGGGTTGATCATGAAAAAAAATGGGTCTGATATTATCTCATATCAGGCCCAACGTGCTGATACATACCATATCAATAGAACATGGGACTGGTATCCTATATACCATCACCAAGGTCTAGTTGAAATTTAGCATGATAACGGAGAAACTCGCAGATGTGATTAAGTAATGAAGGAGACTATATTGAAAGTATTGTTCAAATCTTCGCCACACATCCATGGACAACAACAACACGAATTTTTAATCACTTTTTGCTACAATAAATCTTATACAATTTTTTATTGTATACATCAATTTTAAAATAGCAAAATAATACATACATCACTAAATCTTTATCTACCTTCTTCTACCAAACATACTATTGCTTGAAATTTCTCCTTCAACATCGATATATCTTCCTCAATATTCTTTGAAGTCGCTTCTTTAACACCTTAAGACAATACTTCCGCTTTCAACTCCCTCTTTTTGCAATCCCGCCAAAATGCAGAAAAAGGTCTATGATGAGTTGTGTTTAGACGAGCAGGATGAGATATGGAACAAGAGAGAAGATGAGGTGACATTCATCCGAGCCATCAAATTTTATTTTTAAATAAAAACTAATAAAAAGTAATTCGAATGCCTTGAAAAGTAGAGTATGGAAATGGGAGGTTAATGGGAGGGATAGAAGGGGAATACGAGGAATTTGTTTATGCCATTTGGTAAAAATAAAACACTAGTACGCCTTTTGGTAAATTCAATATACCACGTGTGTCTTTTGATAAATTGCTGAATTAGAAGGTCATTAAGAGTGAAAAATATTAATTTGATATAAATCTAAGATTTTTAACCCCTAAATTATTTTTTTTGTTTCTTTCTTTTTATTAATATTCTTTTTGTAATATTTAATTTTTTTAGTTTTCATTAACATTCTAAATTAAAAATAAAATATGAATAAATTTAGGAGACTACTAGAAATGTAATGATTGATATCCGAGTTCTTTAGGACTATTAATGATTTTGATCAAAATTAATTCATTAATGGACTTCAAAGGATCAAAAAAATTATAAAAATAATAAATAAATTTAGGAAGTAATTAGAATTGAACAATATTAAATTTTTAAGATTTATTTTTTTTACAATTTATTAATGTTCTCTGTAGGTCTTTTATATTTTATATTTTTTGTTAATGTTCTAAAAAAAAGACCATGGATAAATTCAAGGAGCTATTAAGAGTAAAATATTTAATACAAATCTGAGCTCTTTACAATCATCAATGACTTTTTTTTTCAAAACTCATTAATGGAAGAAATTTTTTAAAAAAAATTAAGAAGTGCCAAATTTGATATAAATATGAGATTTTTAATATCATCAATGACTTTTTTTTTCTTTGACGTGATTCAATTCAATTTAAGTAAAAAATAGTTTTTTTTAACATGGGACTAAAATAGGCGGGAATAGTATTTTTTTTAAGAAAAAAAAGTGCCCCTGCACCCTTTGGTGAAAACCAAACTGTGATGTGCCCTTTGAAAATTCTAAAAATTTGCATGTGTCATTTGGTAAAATGTCCAAATTGTATTATAATTATTCAATTAGACGAGACAAAGGAAACTTGCTGTAAAATATAATGATAACCCTAAAATGTTATTGCTCTAGGCATCCTCACCAGTACTCGAGTGGAAATTAAGTGGTGCGGGATTAAGTTTGTCATAAGGTAATTTCTCATAAGTTTAAGGTAAGTTTGTTAAAAAAAAAAAGAATTATGATCCTTTCTAATGATGGTACATCAGTCCCTTTTGAAATTAAAGTAAACCATAAATTGTTGATATGGACCCAATCAATTACTATTTTATTTTCAATCTAAAAAGTTATAAAATTAGTTTTCTAAATTTTTAACTCCTTTATTTACATGTGTGCATTTTAGAGTAAATTTATAAATTATAATAATAGCTGTAGAAATAGTCCCGGACTTTGTGGGAGAGAGTAGGAATTCAATATTTTTTTTCCATGTTATACATCCGGCTGTTAATAAGCTAAATGACCATATTTCAAAAGATCGTGATAGATTTATAATTAAGAAAAAAGATGTAATATTTTAAACAATTTAAACACAATCAATTTACTAGGAACACCCATGCCACTTTAAAAGCATATGTTCACGGGTCCTGGCACATAGAAAAGCCAAGAAAGTACCACATGAACCATTGATATGGGACTATTCGTTAGTCTGGACGGAAGTGAGGTTAATTTTTGTTTTTCCCCGACAGTAGTCAAATTTAAATTGAAAATCCTCCAATTTGAATTAGCTTACTATCAAACCATTAATTCAAGCAACTGTTGGCTAGCTCCTTTCTCCAGCTAGTGCCCATTGTCATTCAGCGGAAACACAAACATGTGAACTTGATTCTTGCACGCTTATCCTACTCATTCGATAATTAATTATTCGTTTACTCTCAATCGATGTGCAGTATATATATTGCACGAACTTAACAGACAAATTGGAGACAGAGAAGAGAACGGCCATGGCAATGGCAATGCCTGGGGTGGCCGTGTACGTATTGGTCTGGGGGGCCCTCGTGGCCTCGAGCGCGGCGACGCAACAGGGAGAATGGGATATCGGCGACGCCACTTTCTACGGCGACATGTCCGGCAATGCTACCATGGGTTATAATAATACGAACTATAATGATCATGACAGCTCGTGCTGTTTAGTTATTGATCTTGAAGACCAATTAAAATAGAATCAGTTGCAGGAGGAGATTGTGGGTACAGCGATCTTTTCGCGCAGGGGTATGGCCTGGAGAACACGGCGGTGAGCGGCGTGCTTTTCAACGACTACGAGACTTGCGGCGCTTGCTACGAGGTGCGGTGCTTCAACGACTCCTTGCGGTGCGAGCCTGGGAGCATCAACGTGACCGTTACCAGCCTGTGCCCGCCGGACCCCAGGCTTCCCGGAGGGGGTCTGTGCCAGCCGCCGCGGAAGCACTTCGACATGTCTGAGTCGATGTACTTGAAGATCGCCACGTCGTTCCACGCGGGGAGCATCCCCATCCAGTTCCGGCGGGTGTCTTGCGTGAAGACGGGCGGGATCAAGTTCCAGATCAAGGGGAATCCTTGGTGGATATTGGTGCTGGTCTACAACGTGGGCGGCTCCGGCGACGTGACGGCGTTGTTCATCAAGGGGTCCGGGTCGACGGAGTCAGGGGTTGGTGCCACCTGGATGCCGATGGAGAGGGAGTGGGGGCAGAACTGGCAGATCACCAAGACGCCGGAGCTGGTGGGTCAGAGACTGTCCTTCCAGGTGACCACCGGCGACGGCAAGGTGGTGGTGTCGGACAACGTGGCGCCGGCGGACTGGCAGTTTGGCCAAATCTTTGAAGGCGCTCAGTTTTAAATTAATAAATGATATATAGTTAATTTATGGGACTAAAGGTATCGTCAAAATCAATTATACAAGTACTAATATAAATATTTTTAATTTCATATGCCAATTTATATATTAAATAAATGGATAAATTTATGTATCCTTACAATGGTTGAAATACTTTTATGATGGACATTTAATAATCCAGCCTTTTTAATATTATATTATAACTTGGAATACTCACCTGCGTATTGACGAGTGTTCTTTTGCTCCCAATTCTTGTATGAATCGGTTAATATTGAATATGGACTGATTAATTTCATTCCACTGAAATTTTTTTATCGCGTCGAAATAAATTAGAAATTAAAGTGTTTCCTGACAGGCAACTCATAAACATAGCATCTTCTGATTAGACACCTTAGTTAGAATATATATTCCTACATATATATTATAGTTGAGGAACTATAAATATTTAACTAATACGATACCATAGCTTTTAAAATGATCACATAGTGTAGCCAACTATCAATGGTACTCCTTTTATAAATATTAGATCTTGAGGTTATGGGACAACGAAAGGGCAATAATTATCTCTTAAGCATTCATGATTCGATCTTTAATTATAATACATTTTACAAAAAAAAATTCAAAATGAGACGTGCAACAATAAGATGTTGAACTTCTAAATTGCCTATCACGAGCGTTTCCTGATTTACCGTAGCAATCGATGAAAATTTTTCATTGGGCCGAACTGGTCATCCCAAATATGATTGATCCCGTCGACAAGCGAAGAGAGGTCTCGCTCAAATGACACAGCAAAACGGACGAGTTGCAAAGGTATTTATGGTCGGACCAAAGGCCAGCAGGAGGAACAGAACAGGGTCAATAGTGGAGTAACAAAGAGGCTATGAAACAACAAGAAGTCAATCCCCTTCTCAGAGCATCAGGCGATCCTTATATAGGGAGGGTGATGCCCCCTCTTATCTTGGCTATCATTTCTCATAAAAGCGTAATTTGGTGGCAGCGTTAGTGATAGGGTTGAATAGCCTATGGGCGGCACGTGTGATGAAAAAGTTGTGTGGCATGACAGGACGGGTTGAAATGCCCCTCCTTCCTGAGCGGCAGGACCCCCTCGGGAAACGCGCCCTAGAAGGTCAGCCAGAAGACCCCACCCGAATCATCCTGGGAGGTTGGGTTCCGAGATCACCTCGGGAGTTATAACATCTGCGATCGCTCGGGCCAGAAGACCCCGAGACCACCTTGGGGAGACGGAGCCCAAATAACGACCTCATGTAGCGATCCCCCCCCCCTCTTTTCTCGGATCTATGGATAAGCCTCCCCGCTAAACACGGAGTCATCACGACCCTTAAGTGTTGCAACAGGTCGAGGCGTAACCACAGCGCAGACCGTTTCAAAGAATATCCAGTAACCGCCGAAAGAGGGGGAGGGCGTGCCATAAATCACAGGAGCATGGCACAGATCAAAGGGACGTGTCAAATCTGCCGCAACCAGTACAAAAGGTAGTCCAACCTCTCCGGTAAGGGGGTTATGCTCTCATAGCTATTCACACACTCCTTTTCTTGCTACCATTACTTTCCATCGAGGCACTGACTTGAGCATCGGAGTGGGCTCCGCCGGACAACTTCCGGCGTGTCCCCCTAATGCTCGTGTTGATCTCGTAGTGCGCTAAGGTACTCCCCGCACCTGCAACTTACACGTGGGCAGAACCCCGGTGACTGACCATCGTCGTCGATTCCTTCCGGAACAAATTTGGCGTCGTTTGTGGGAATCCAGCAAAGCACCTGAAGGAGCACCGATGGCAGGACTGAAGGGACAACCCATTGTCCTTACAAGAGAGGAACTCGATCGCCTGGTGACCAATGCCATCAAAGAAGCGCTTGAGCAACACCAAGTCGAACATGTTGCCTCACAACAACGGGATTCTGCGAGAGAGGAGATCCCCAGAGTCTCCGTCTCGCCCTCGCGGAGATCCGTCACCCCGGTGGGGCGACGAGATGGAGCAACCCCAGGCCCCCAAAGAGAGTCTCCGGGAGATATCAAGAAGGTCCACTCGGTGGCCTCCAGCGCACTGAGGCACGGAGAGAAACAAGGAAAGAGGGAGGAACTTAAGACCTCTCATAAGGTTCCCTCTACTCCTTTCTCCTCTGAGATTGTTGAAGACCCCATGTCGAAGCAGTTCCGCGGGCCTGGGATCCCCGATTATGACGGGAAGATGGATCCGGAGGATCACGTTTGCAAGTTCGAGAATGTGACACTCCTGCACCAGTATACTGACGGGTCAAGTGCCGGGTGTTCCTAAACACCCTGTCCGGAGCAGCTCAGTGGTGGTTCCAGAGGCTGCTGCAAGGTTCCATCAACTCCTTCCCGGAGTTTAGAACCGCCTTCCTCCACCATTTCGCCAGCAACTGTTGCTACTAGAAGACGACACTCAATCTGTTGGTGCAGACAGCACCCAAGTCAAACCTGGGTTTTGATAATGGCAAAGGATTCAAAAGTTAAGATGTTATGTTTATCTAACATGTTACTTGAGTGTGCAGATTGAAGTCCTAGCGAAGGACTGCTAGACACCTAGCGAAGGACTGCTAGGCATCGAAACCCGAAGACCTGGCGAAGGATTGCTGGGCACCTAGCGAAGAGCTGCTAGGAATCGAAAGACCTGGCGAAGGATTGCTAGGCACCAGGCGAAGGACTGCTTGGTACCGAAGACCTGGCGAAGGATTGTTAGGCACCAGGCGAAGGACTGCTTGGAACCGAAGACCTGGCGAAGGATTGCTGGGCACCAGACGAAGGACTGCTTGGTACTGAATACGTGGCGAAGGACTGCTAGGCACCTGGCAAAGGACTGCTGGGCAAAAGTCCAACCGGAGGAGCCAGTTGGCAACAGGTAAATTCTCCTGAGAGGAGTAGGCGAGGATGCGTTCCCCGTCGAGGGAACAGTAGGCGTCGGTTCGACCTAGGGTTCCATTTTGGAGACCCAAAGTCAGAACCAAGATATCTACGGCTGTAAAATTCACTAACATACTTGCTTTATAATGTTTGGTACTAAGCCTGGATGCAGGACCGAAGGAACGAGTTTCTGCAGCTCAGAACGGTCCAAAGGAGAGGGCAGCAGCTGGGCAGGGCGCCCCGGAGGTCCCGGGCGCCCCCAAGGCAAAGCCAAACAAGAGTTGAGCAAGAAAATGCTTCGGAAGCTCACTGGGCCGGGTGCCCCAAAGCTCCCAGGTGCCCCCATGCTCCCAGGCGCCCGGATGCCTCGGGCGCCCTGGGTTCAAGCCAACGAAGCAGATAGAGTTCAAGTCAGCTAGAAGCCAGCATACCAAGTCAACCCGGGCACCCCTGCTTCCAGGGTGCCCCCGTCAAACCCCGAGCCCGATCCTGGAGGGATAAGGGCTGACTGAGTTGCGGATGAGGGTTTGCAGATCGGGAGACACGTGGAGGGCGCCCCCAGGACTGCTATAAAAGGGGCTCGCCCCCCAAGGCTTCTAGACACAATTTCTTCCAACGCCAATACACTCTTCGACTCAAGTGCTCTGCTCCGGAAACCTCCCATCTCGAGATTCAAGCGCCGCCGACGACCCTCTGCTCCGAAGAACGATCGACACCGGGCGTCGGTAACAAAGAGTTTAATTTTTAGTTTACTGTACTATAACTGTAATATTTTTATGTAAACATTGTGCACATATAGAATTGCCCGCAGTAAACGGTCAACGACTGTGGGCCTTGGAGTAGGAGCCGACCGCGACTCCGAACCAAGTAAAATCGCTTGAGTTCTTGTGCTGTGTTTTCAATTCCGCTGCGTATTCTCTTAACCTCGAATCCGAAAAGTTTTTTAACGATATTCACCCCCCCTCTCTATCGTATTCTCTCGATCCAACAAGTGGTATCAGAGCGGGGAAGCTCAAATTTGGTGTAACCACCAATTTGAGAATTTTTTCCGGATTTTCTTCGAATTTTTTTTAATCGAATTTTTATCGTTAATCGAGGTTGGTGCAACACCACTCGATAATTTCTTTTCTTCCCGCACTGCTAATCCAATACCAAGTCTTGCGATATTTTTTTTCCGTTTCTCTCTCTTTTCAGTAAATCCTAAATGGCCATGCAAGAAGGCTTCAGTACCGCAAGCCCACCGCTCTTCAGTGGGGAGGATTTCTCCTACTGGAAGAGTAGGATGGAAGTCCACCTGAAAACTCAGGTGGACATGTGGATAATAACCCAGTCCGGACTGGAAATTCCGAAGAATGCTGACGGAGTACAACAATCCTACACTTAATGGGATACTACCCTAAAAAGGAAAATTGAAGCTGATGCCAAAGCAACTCAAACACTTCAATGCGGTCTAACCAAAGAAAAGCTGAACCGGGTGGGTCCATTCAACAGCGCAAAGGAACTCTGGGGTAAGCTAATTGAATTACACGAAGGAACCTCCGACACCCAAATCAGTAAGAGGGACCTACTACTGAACAAGTTGTATACCATCAAGATGAATGACAGCGAATCTGCAGCTCAGCTCCACGCCAAAATTTAGGAGCTGATGAACGACCTACATACTATCGGTCACAAGATAGAGAACCGTGACCTGATCAGGTATGCTCTTAACGCCTTCCCTAGAAATACTTTGTGGGCATCTATGATAGATGCGTACAAAGTTTCAAGGGATCTTTCTAAAATCAAGTTAGATGAACTATTTTCTGAACTAGAATTGCATGAGCAGACTAACTGCAATCTGGCCGAGAAAGGCATTGCTTTTGTTGCAGGTAAAGCTGGAAAGATGACCAAGAAGAAACCTCAACCTGCACCCGAGTCTGATTGAGATTCAGACTCAGAAGACAGCGAAGGAAATCGAACTAAGCTGGTTCGGCTAGCCTGGGACTACTACAAAGAACTAAAAAACCATACCAACAGAAGGAAAGCCAACCGAAGAAAGGAAGAACCAGCTGAACCCTCAAATGAAAAGAATAAACTAAATGTGACCTGTTACGAATGCAAAAAGAAGGGTCACTACAAGACTGCATGCCCCAATCTGAAGGAAATGAAGAAGTCGAGAAAGAAGAAGGCCCTTCAGGCAACGTGGGACGAGTCCTCCTCCTCCGAAGAAGAAGAGGCCCCACAGTCGAACCTGCTCGCACTAACCGCCTCAGAAGAAATCGAGATCGAGTCAGAATCGGAGCCGGACGACGGCAAACTCACATTTTCAGAGGATGGCGAAATCACTGTAAGTGGTTTTTCTAGAAATCAGTTAAACGAATGAATTGCCTATCTTTCTCGAGACTTGGCGAAAGCCAAACTCCGAGTCGAATATCTCCGATAGGAAGTAAAACTCCTGAAAGAGGGAGCTGACTCTGGATCCTTGATAACCACCATTTTATTGATTATTTTAGGCTCTAAAATCCATGTTTGATCCACATTTTATATGCTTAAGTTTGCAATTGTAGTAGATTTCATGTATTTCCTTTATTTTGGCTTTTAATTCAAATCTTTGTATATTTAGGATATTTTTGGCACTAAATTTGAATATCATTTTGTAGGCTTCAAATGATCATGGACTTAGATCAAATTGGGTCAGACTTGAGTCAGCATTGGATCCAGATCAAAGGGATCAAGCATCGGATTAATAGGAGCCGTCCATTCCAGAGAACGACTAGATCTAAGCCATCGGTCAACTTCTGGTCAATCCGAGTTCAAGATAGAATCAATCATGACCATAGATCAAGATCTGAAAATTTCAGCCAAATCAGAAGTAATCTGACCGTTGGATCAAGCTCAAGTTGTTCTATACCATCCATTCAAGAAAAAAGAAAGATCTGGCCCATCCGCCACTGATCTGGTTCATCCGAGCTGGGGACAGGTAGATCAGGACCATTGATTGGGATATGTGGAGTTTGGTTTAGATCTGAAGAGATCCGACCGTTGGATGAAGCCAAATCGATCTTAGCCGTCTGTTGCTAAGGAATTAAAGATTGGCTGAACCAAGTGCTGGTTGACTGTTGGTTTGGTTTGGCTGAACCAACTGCTGGGCTAGGGCTGAGTGAACTCAAGCTCTGGCTTGGCTGGACTGAACTCAAGCTCTGACTTGTCTGACTGAACCGAACTGCTTGGCTTGGTTGAACCGAACTACTTGAGCTGTGCTGAACCAAAAGTACTGAACCCAAGCTGAGCCGAACCCAATTAGAGGAGAAATCACAAAAGGCGAGGGGATCAGATCGGCTCGACATCATCTTCTCGACATCACCGAAGAGAGGCGATCGGAGACGGGGGGTTCCCGACTCATCATCACCACCTCCTCCCGAAGGCCGGCGGCTCTTCATCATCGCACTGCCGCCGACCGGACTTCCACTTCGTCATCTCATACTCTCTCTCTCGGGTTGGGTGATGCCAGGGTTGAGAGGCGATCCATTTCCTTCATAGCCGATTCTTTCCAGCAGATTTCATTTCTTCGGCAGTTTATTTCTTCATAGTTTTCTTCACAGCATTTGTTTTTACAGCAATTCGATCACTTCTTAATCGTTTTTTTTCTTTAGCAATTTCACAATTTCTTCGCAGCAGCTTCAATTCCCAGCAGCACATTCTTCTTTGTTCTTCTTCATCAGATTAGATCCAGTAGATTTCCAGCAGTTTCTTTCTTCACATGCTTCAATTCCAACAGCCGTTCTTCAGATCCAGTAGTCGGCAGAGATCCATTTCTTCACAGCATATTATTTCTCCCCAGCAGTTTTTTTCTTTCATAGATTTCCAGCAGCCAGCACTTCCTCTTCATAGGCTTTACTTCTGGCAGCTTCTTCAGCAGCATTTCTCTTCAACAACATTCGGCAGCTTCAATTTCCTCACAGTAGATCCAGCAGCTCCTTTCATTAGCCAACCTTTCAATTTAAGTGTTGCTTGTTGATTTTTCTTAATTGTTGAATGTTATGTGTTTGATTGTTAAATGCTTGTATTTGATGGATCTTCCCATTTCAATTTGCTCTTACTTGAAGCCATTTTAAACATGTCTATCTTGTGTTTGATTAAATGCCTCTTAGAACAGTTATTTTAAATTGTGAAGTTTCTTACTTGCTTAGCTGTTATTTTGTATTCATTTCCCCATGCTTTAAGTTTCATGTCTTCATTTACATGCAATTAAGTTAGGTTAGCTTAGATTTCTTCAATGCTGTAGTTTTGCTCTATATTTAGTTTCGTTAAGGCTCTATTTCAGGTTGTCCTTTCTTTATTGCAATTGTAGTCAGATTAAACTAGATTTCATACCTGCTTTGCTATTTCTTTTCGTAGTATTAACGTTCAAATTCAATCCCCAGTTTCATGTACCAACTACATTCGTTGGGAGATTTATAAACTACATTCGTTGGGAGATGACTCAAGTTACTCTATGCTACATTAGTTTAGAGGAGTTCGATACTTAAATTTTATTTGATACTCGCGGTACGACACGCGAGCCTTATCAAATTTGGCGTCGTTGCCGGGGAATGTAGTGGTGCTTGATAATTATATTCTTTGATTCCATTCTTGATTGCTTTATCTTTTGTATACGGTTGCTGCCATTTTATTTGTTTTGTGACAGGACTGCAGGTTCAAAATGTTTTCAACTGAACAATCAAAGATCAAAGGTGCACTTGTGGAGTTAAAATATTAGATTAAGCAATTGAAATCCCAACAGTTATTCATCTACTTGCAATTCGAGTTGGGGGAATCATTTTAATTCACAACAGTCCCCACAACAAGGACAGCTTCCATCTCAGAGTTTTCAGTATTCCTACTCAAACTTTCAGTCGATGAGGGTTTGCAGATCGGGAGACACGTGGAGGGCGCCCCCAGGACTGCTATAAAAGGGGCTCGCCCCCCAAGGCTTCTAGACACAATTTCTTCCAACGCCAATACACTCTTCGACTCAAGTGCTCTGCTCCGGAAACCTCCCATCTCGAGATTCAAGCGCCGCCGACGACCCTCTGCTCCGAAGAACGATCGACACCGGGCGTCGGTAACAAAGAGTTTAATTTTTAGTTTACTGTACTATAACTGTAATATTTTTATGTAAACATTGTGCACATATAGAATTGCCCGCAGTAAACGGTCAACGACTGTGGGCCTTGGAGTAGGAGCCGACCGCGACTCCGAACCAAGTAAAATCGCTTGAGTTCTTATGCTGTGTTTTCAATTCCGCTGCGTATTCTCTTAACCTCGAATCCGAAAAGTTTTTTAACGATATTCACCCCCCCTCTCTATCGTATTCTCTCGATCCAACAAGTGGTATCAGAGCGGGGAAGCTCAAATTTGGTGTAACCACCAATTTGAGAATTTTTTCCGGATTTTCTTCGAATTTTTTTTAATCGAATTTTTATCGTTAATCGAGGTTGGTGCAACACCACTCGATAATTTCTTTTCTTCCCGCACTGCTAATCCAATACCAAGTCTTGCGATATTTTTTTTCCGTTTCTCTCTCTTTTCAGTAAATCCTAAATGGCCATGCAAGAAGGCTTCAGTACCGCAAGCCCACCGCTCTTCAGTGGGGAGGATTTCTCCTACTGGAAGAGTAGGATGGAAGTCCACCTGAAAACTCAGGTGGACATGTGGATAATAATCCAGTCCGGACTGGAAATTCCGAAGAATGCTGACGGAGTACAACAATCCTACACTTAATGGGATACTACCCTAAAAAGGAAAATTGAAGCTGATGCCAAAGCAACTCAAACACTTCAATGCGGTCTAACCAAAGAAAAGCTGAACCGGGTGGGTCCATTCAACAGCGCAAAGGAACTCTGGGGTAAGCTAATTGAATTACACGAAGGAACCTCCGACACCCGAATCAGTAAGAGGGACCTACTACTGAACAAGTTGTATACCATCAAGATGAATGACAGCGAATCTGCAGCTCAGCTCCACGCCAAAATTTAGGAGCTGATGAACGACCTACATACTATCGGTCACAAGATAGAGAACCGTGACCTGATCAGGTATGCTCTTAACGCCTTCCCTAGAAATACTTTGTGGGCATCTATGATAGATGCGTACAAAGTTTCAAGGGATCTTTCTAAAATCAAGTTAGATGAACTATTTTCTGAACTAGAATTGCATGAGCAGACTAACTGCAATCTGGCCGAGAAAGGCATTGCTTTTGTTGCAGGTAAAGCTGGAAAGATGACCAAGAAGAAACCTCAACCTGCACCCGAGTCTGATTGAGATTCAGACTCAGAAGACAACGAAGGAAATCGAACTAAGCTGGTTCGGCTAGCCTGGGACTACTACAAAGAACTAAAAAACCATACCAACAGAAGGAAAGCCAACCGAAGAAAGGAAGAACCAGCTGAACCCTCAAATGAAAAGAATAAACTAAATGTGACCTGTTACGAATGCAAAAAGAAGGGTCACTACAAGACTGCATGCCCCAATCTGAAGGAAATGAAGAAGTCGAGAAAGAAGAAGGCCCTTCAGGCAACGTGGGACGAGTCCTCCTCCTCCGAAGAAGAAGAGGCCCCACAGTCGAACCTGCTCGCACTAACCGCCTCAGAAGAAATCGAGATCGAGTCAGAATCGGAGCCGGACGACGGCAAACTCACATTTTCAGATGATGGCGAAATCACTGTAAGTGGTTTTTCTAGAAATCAGTTAAACGAATGAATTGCCTATCTTTCTCGAGACTTGGCGAAAGCCAAACTCCGAGTCGAATATCTCCGATAGGAAGTAAAACTCCTGAAAGAGGGAGCTGACTCTGGATCCTTGATAACCACCATTTTATTGATTATTTTAGGCTCTAAAATCCATGTTTGATCCACATTTTATATGCTTAAGTTTGCAATTGTAGTAGATTTCATGTATTTCCTTTATTTTGGCTTTTAATTCAAATCTTTGTATATTTAGGATATTTTTGGCACTAAATTTGAATATCATTTTGTAGGCTTCAAATGATCATGGACTTAGATCAAATTGGGTCAGACTTGAGTCAGCATTGGATCCAGATCAAAGGGATCAAGCATCGGATTAATAGGAGCCGTCCATTCCAGAGAACGGCTAGATCTAAGCCATCGGTCAACTTCTGGTCAATCCGAGTTCAAGATAGAATCAATCATGACCATAGATCAAGATCTGAAAATTTCAGCCAAATCAGAAGTAATCTGACCGTTGGATCAAGCTCAAGTTGTTCTATACCATCCATTCAAGAAAAAAGAAAGATCTGGCCCATCCGCCACTGATCTGGTTCATCCGAGCTGGGGACAGGTAGATCAGGACCATTGATTGGGATATGTGGAGTTTGGTTTAGATCTGAAGAGATCCGACCGTTGGATGAAGCCAAATCGATCTTAGCCGTCTGTTGCTAAGGAATTAAAGATTGGCTGAACCAAGTGCTGGTTGACTGTTGGTTTGGTTTGGCTGAACCAACTGCTGGGCTAGGGCTGAGTGAACTCAAGCTCTGGCTTGGCTGGACTGAACTCAAGCTCTGACTTGTCTGACTGAACCGAACTGCTTGGCTTGGTTGAACCGAACTACTTGAGCTGTGCTGAACCAAAAGTACTGAACCCAAGCTGAGCCGAACCCAATTAGAGGAGAAATCACAAAAGGCGAGGGGATCAGATCGGCTCGACATCATCTTCTCGACATCACCGAAGAGAGGCGATCGGAGACGGGGGGTTCCCGACTCATCATCACCACCTCCTCCCGAAGGCCGGCGGCTCTTCATCATCACACTGCCGCCGACCGGACTTCCACTTCGTCATCTCATACTCTCTCTCTCGGGTTGGGTGATGCCAGGGTTGAGAGGCGATCCATTTCCTTCATAGCCGATTCTTTCCAGCAGATTTCATTTCTTCGGCAGTTTATTTCTTCATAGTTTTCTTCACAGCATTTGTTTTTACAGCAATTCGATCACTTCTTAATCGTTTTTTTTCTTTAGCAGTTTCACAATTTCTTCGCAGCAGCTTCAATTCCCAGCAGCACATTCTTCTTTGTTCTTCTTCATCAGATTAGATCCAGTAGATTTCCAGCAGTTTCTTTCTTCACATGCTTCAATTCCAACAGCCGTTCTTCAGATCCAGTAGTCGGCAGAGATCCATTTCTTCACAGCATATTATTTCTCCCCAGCAGTTTTTTTCTTTCATAGATTTCCAGCAGCCAGCACTTCCTCTTCATAGGCTTTACTTCTGGCAGCTTCTTCAGCAGCATTTCTCTTCAACAACATTCGGCAGCTTCAATTTCCTCACAGTAGATCCAGCAGCTCCTTTCATTAGCCAACCTTTCAATTTAAGTGTTGCTTGTTGATTTTTCTTAATTGTTGAATGTTATGTGTTTGATTGTTAAATGCTTGTATTTGATGGATCTTCCCATTTCAATTTGCTCTTACTTGAAGCCATTTTAAACATGTCTATCTTGTGTTTGATTAAATGCCTCTTAGAACAGTTATTTTAAATTGTGAAGTTTCTTACTTGCTTAGCTGTTATTTTGTATTCATTTCCCCATGCTTTAAGTTTCATGTCTTCATTTACATGCAATTAAGTTAGGTTAGCTTAGATTTCTTCAATGCTGTAGTTTTGCTCTATATTTAGTTTCGTTAAGGCTCTATTTCAGGTTGTCCTTTCTTTATTGCAATTGTAGTCAGATTAAACTAGATTTCATACCTGCTTTGCTATTTCTTTTCGTAGTATTAACGTTCAAATTCAATCCCCAGTTTCATGTACCAACTACATTCGTTGGGAGATTTATAAACTACATTCGTTGGGAGATGACTCAAGTTACTCTATGCTACATTAGTTTAGAGGAGTTCGATACTTAAATTTTATTTGATACTCGCGGTACGACACGCGAGCCTTATCAAATTTGGCGTCGTTGCCGGGGAATGTAGTGGTGCTTGATAATTATATTCTTTGATTCCATTCTTGATTGCTTTATCTTTTGTATACGGTTGCTGCCATTTTATTTGTTTTGTGACAGGACTGCAGGTTCAAAATGTTTTCAACTGAACAATCAAAGATCAAAGGTGCACTTGTGGAGTTAAAATATTAGATTAAGCAATTGAAATCCCAACAGTTATTCATCTACTTGCAATTCGAGTTGGGGGAATCATTTTAATTCACAACAGTCCCCACAACAAGGACAGCTTCCATCTCAGAGTTTTCAGTAGTCCTACTCAAACTTTCAGTCGAATCAGCCTTTCCAACAATTTCAGCAGCCTCAACAAAATTTCCAGCAACCACAACAATTTCAACCCCAATTTCAGCAATTACAGCCAATTCAGCAGGGACAGCAAGGTTTTCAAACATTTCAGACGTTCCAACCTCAAAACCAGCAAGTTTTCCAACCCTCACAGCCTTACAACCAGAATTTCTAGCCCGTTCCATTTCAGTCCTCACCACAGCAATTTCCACTTCAAAACCAGAATTTTCAGGGCTATAATTCTCAGCAAGTTCAACCATCCTTTCAGCCACAATTTCAACAATTTCAGCAAGATTTCCAGTTTCATAGTCAGAATTTTCAGCAAGACACTCAGAATTTTCACCCTCAAGCAATTGAACAATTCAATCAATAATGCCAGCCCCAATTTCAGAATTTTCAGAACAATAATTTCCAACAACATCATCCTTGCTATCAGTCCAATTTTCAGCAGTTTAATCAGCCCATTCAACCATTTGAGCAGCCCCAACAGCTCCAATTTCAGAATGCACAGCCTACTCTTGATTTTCAGCAACCTTATGTCACATTTAAAGAACAACAAAAGCTTCAAGACATCGGAAGACGCCTTGGACAATTAGTTGATCAAATGAATCAAATAAAAGCCTAAAGATCAGAACAATTATCTTCTCAAGCCACTTTTAATTCTGAGGGGCATGGAGAGGATATGTAACGCCCGCCCTTATATCTACACTCGGGGCGGGGTTACGTACAACTCAATCATATAGTAATATTTTTTTTTCTATCTTCTAGCATGACATTAAAACAATAAAGCAAGGACTAAGGACTAAGCATGCTTGTTTAACTATTAAAGTCATTCTACAACATGATAAGTTTACCAGTAATGTAACTCATAACATGATCAAATATAAAAGACTTCCAAAGGTAACACTATCATGCCATGTCAATCTTAATCACTAATACTTATTGTCAGGGAAACCTAAACATAAACATAAACATGATAAGTAGATATAGAATCATTCTTTCCCGAGCCACCACCCCACACATCTTCAGCCTTCCTGCCTCTTCCTCTAGTTCGAGTGTTCTTTACCTTTATCTGCAGCATAAGACAACACATAACTAGTAAGCATAAAAGCTTAGTAAGGATCCGGTCCTACTCGCAAAATCCATACGAAAGCATACAACATGTACACATAACAAGACATAAGCATGAGTTCATCATAGCATACTAAACATCAAAGTTTCTAAGCATGCAGCATATAGTATTTTAAGTATACTCATCACATGCAATAAATGTTTTTCAAAACTGTTCCATAATGGTATTACTTAAAAATACATCCATGTCATATAGGGCCCAGTTGTGTACCACATGATGCACGTTCCCTAATGAGTTGGGGTAGCGAGCCACCAATCCCATTAGAGCAGGACCTCTTACGTCCTACCAGAGCCATGACCTTAAGTTAACATGCACCCCGGATTTGATTTAACGACCCCTCTTACGAGTCGGGTACACAACCTAGAAAGTAAAATACTTATTATGTCTTTACATATATATGCTAAGGATGTACTCCAATTTTTCACTGCTCAAGGGACACCCACTTTTTCAGGGTGTTTCTGATCCCATTGTTCAAGGGACACCCACTTTTTCAGGGTGTTTCTGATCCCATTGGGACACACCTCACAACATAAGGGTGTTCTAAATCCCAAACTTAGTGGAGTATCCTTTCTAGCATTTCATCGTGTATATCACATGCAATCTCATAAGGGTGCCCCATGGGCTATAAGACATGCTCATACATACATCATAATTCAACCACTTAACATACTTTAGATCTGACAAGATTGGGTCACATAGATCATACTCATATCATAGGAAGTGGTAGCATGCTAACAATTAAGATTTTAATCAGACATCTCATTTAAACACCTCATACATAAACATATCATAGCATGCTAACAATTAAGGTTTCAAATCAACCATTCCATTTAACACCACATGCATATACATATAATCATCCCCAAACATAAACATATATCATAGGGTAGTTTGACCTCCACAAACCCTAGTCCTAGTGGGTTGGCCGAAACTCAAGGTAGGGGAAAAATTAGGGTTTTTGCATTGATCATTCACACAAACAATTATACAAACACCTTGTATACAATATCATACCATACACTAAGCATGAATATTTTCTAGGATAATTCAACTCTCCTTAACCCTAACTCATTGCTTTGGCCGAAACCCATACAACCCTAAACCTTAGTTGTTGTCATCACAAAATGAAAGGTCACCACATATGTGTATGCCCTAAGTCCTAAGGGTTCTTTTTCATGTAAGAAAAAGTAGCCAAACCCTTCCCTTTAGAAGTGGCCGAAACCCTATACAAGGACAAACCCTAGGTTTTGTTCTTAACATCATGAAGAAAAATCCACATACATGTATACCCTAAGTCTCAAGGTCTTCTCATGTATCAAGGAAAGAGCCAAGGCCTCCCTTAAAGGTGTTGGCCGAAACTTACAAAAGGAAAAACACCCATTTTCGAAACCAATAAGAGCATGGCAATCACACAATAACGATTACACTGCAGGCGAGGGGATACTTACATCCTTTCGCTTGAGTTTCTTCTTCTCTAAAATCTTAGGGTACCCTTGAAGAAGAAGAAGATGAATTTTTTTTCCCTTGTTAACCTTCTCTATCACTTTGGCCTTAGTAGAGGGCAAGAACCTTCAATGGGTCCTCTTCCTTCCAACTCCCTAGGGTTAGAACCCTAGGGTTGTGATTTTCGAAAATGCAAAGGGAGAGAGAGCTCTTGGTGTTTTCGAAAAATGAAGTGGGGAAGAAGAAGAGGAAGTGTAACTTCCTTTCCCCCTCTCTTATTTATACTCTTATCATGAAAAGACATGTCTCTTCGCTTCCCCAGATTCAACAAGAATGTTTCTTATTCTCTCTACAAGAAACATTGCTTGGTTCCTTGGTTATGACATGGTGAGTGCAACTAGGAGGTTCAAGGTTCAATCCTTGCTTCCTCCTTTCTACCTCTTCTTTTTATCACAATTTGCACTAATCCATATCAAAGCCTATTAAGCCAAGCCCATCATGAAATTTCATAATATTAATAATATTTCATGAATTCATATTATTTTATAATATTAATAATATTTCATGAATTCATATTATTTCATAATATTAATAATATTTCATGAATTCATATTATTTTATAATATTAATAATATTTCATGAATTCATATTATTTCATGATATTAATAATAGTTCATGAATTTCATAACATTTTATATGGGAAAATTTTTGGGGCGTTACAGTCCTCCATACCTTATAAAAAGTTCGTCCCGAACTTTAAAATAATTCGGATACTTTAATCGTATTGCCTCCTCTCGTTCCCATGTGGCTTCTTCGAATTGTTCATTCCGCCACAGAATCTTTACTAAGGGTACTTCCTTGTTCCTTATCTTTTTAACTTCCCGGTCTAAGATCTGTATAGGCCGACGTTCGGAACTTAGGTTCTCTTGGTCTTGTACTGGTTGAGGCTCTATCATCTGATTCACATCAGAGGTACATTTTCTGAGCATTGATACATGGAAGACATTGTGGATAGCCGACATTTCTGGCGGTAACTCCAGTTCGTAGGCCACTTTGCCTACCTGCCTCAGAATCTGATACGGTCCCACATATCTCGGACTCAGCTTCCCTTTCTTCCCGAATCTCATTACCCCTTTCATAGGGGTCACTTTCAGGAATACTGAATCCCCAACCTCAAACTCTAGCGGTCTGCGTCGCTTATCAGCGTAGCTTTTCTGCCGACTCTGAGCAGTCTCTATTCTCTGGCGAATATTCTTTATAGCCTGAGTGGTTTCATCTATAACATCAGTCTGGAGTCCCATCTCCTTCTTTTCACCACTCTCAAGTCAACATATAGGAGATCTGCATTTTCTTCCGTACAGAGCTTCATACGGTGCCATCCCGATAGTAGCCTGATAACTGTTGTTATAAGCAAACTCTGCCAGGCTCAGGTATCGACACCAGCTTCCCTTGAAGTCCAAGGCACAAGCTCGTAACATATCCTCTAATATCTGATTTACTCTTTCAGTCTGCCCGTCAGTCTGGGGGTGAAAGGCAGTGCTGAATTTCAGTTTCGTACCGAGAGTCTTCTGTACGTGTCCCCAAAAATCTGAAGTGAATCGACCATCCCTATCAGAGATAATGGTCTTGGGAACCCCATGTAGCCGGACAATTTCCTTGACGTACAGTTGAGCCAACTACTCTACCGAGTAAGTCATCCTGATGGCCAGAAAATGGGCAGACTTGGTGAGTCTGTCCACAATAACCCATATGCCATCATATCCGTTCGTCGTTCTAGGCAGCCCAGAGATAAAATCCATGGAGATGTCTTCCCATTTCCACTCGGGAATAGCCAGGGGTTGCAAAACTCCTCCAGGCCTCTGGTGTTCTGCTTTGACCCTCTGACAGGTCAAACACATACTGACATAGTGAGCTACATCCCGCTTCATACTGGACCACCAAAATTTGCTCTTCAGATCTTGATACATCTTGGTAGACCCAGGATGCATTGCATAAGGTGTTCCGTGAGCTTCTTCCAGGATTCTTGTCCGCAAGTCGGAGTCGTCGGGAACACATAATCGATCCCGCAAATATAAGACTCCGCTGTCTAAAATTCGAAATCCATCGTCCTTGCCTTTGAGAACCTCTTGCTTGATTCTCTGAAGACTCGGATCATGATTCTGCTTCTCCAGAATATCACCGAACAATGTCGGCGCAATCATCAGGGTGGACAACTGTCCTGATATCATTTCAATTCCGAAGTTCATAATTTCTTCCCCTAAGGGTTGTGACAAAGCCGACAAAGACATTAAAGCAGCACATGATTTTCTACTGAGAGCATCGGCTACCTTGTTGGCTTTTCCCGGATGGTACAGGATCTCACAGTCATAATCCTTGACCAATTCAAGCCATCTGCGCTGTCTCATATTCAGATCTTTCTGGGTGAAGAAATACCGCAGACTCTGGTGATTTGTATAAACTTTACACTGAGTTCCATATAGATAGTGCCTCCATATTTTCAGTGCAAAGACCATCGCTGCTAACTCTAAGTCATGGGTAGGGTAATTTCTTTCATGTTCCTTGAGTTGCCTAGAGGCATAGGCAATCACCTTCCCATTCTGCATGAGCACAGCTCCGAGTCCCAGTTTGGACGCGTCGCTGTACATATCGAAACCCATATCGCTCTCTGGAAGAGTCAATATTGGAGCGCTAGTCAGCCTCCTTTTAAGTTCAGTAAAGCTCTTTTCACATTCCTCGGTCCATACATATTTCTTGTCCTTCTTTGTAAGAGCTGTCATAGGGGCTGCAATCCGAGAGAAGTTCTCTACGAATTTTCTGTAATAGCCTGCTAGTCCAAGGAAACTTCGGATTTCACTGGCATTCTTGGGTCTAGTCCAGTTACTTACAGCTGCGATTTTAATTGGGTCCACCATTACTCCTTCCTTGGAGATAACATGTCCCAAGAATGATACTTGATCGAGCCAGAACTCGCATTTGGAAAATTTAGCATACAGTTGTTTCTTCCGAAGAATCTGTAGTACTCTACTTAGGTGCTCAGCATGTTCTTCGGGAGTTCTCGAATATATAAGGATATCGTCGATAAAGACGATCACAAATCTGTCGAGGAATGCCGAGAATACCCGATTCATTAAATCCATAAACATAGCTGGCGCATTGGTAACTCCAAATGGCATAACTACGAACTCATAATGTCCGTATCTGGTTCGGAAAGCCGTCTTCGGTATATCCTCCTTTTTCACCCTAACTTGGTGATAACCAGATCTCAGGTCAATCTTAGAGAAAACCGTGGCTCCCTTCAGTTGATCGAACAGGTCATCTATCCTGGGTAGAGGGTACCTGTTCTTGATAGTCACATTGTTCAGCGACCGATAGTCGATACACATTCGCATCGACCCATCCTTCTTTTTCACGAATAGTACGGGAGCTCCCCAGGGAGAATGACTAGGGCGAATGAGTCCCTTGTCAAGCAGCTCCTGTAACTGTCCCTGTAATTCTTTTAATTCCGTCGGCGCCATACGGTACGGTGCTTTAGAAATGGGGTTAGTACCAGGAACCAACTCAATTGCAAATTCTATATCTCTTTCAGGTGCTAACCCTGGTAATTCATCGGGAAATACCTCTGGGTAATTGCATACGACTTTGACATCTTCTAGCTTCGAGCCCTCAGTAGGACTGGTATCAATCACATGAGCTAGAAATCCAGAGCATCCTTTTTCTAACATCTTCCTTGCCTTCAGAGCCGACAAGAATTTGCTTGTTCTCTTCTTCGGCTCTCCGATAAATTCAAATAGAATTTCTACCTCAGGTCGGAAGATAACCCTTCGTTTACGGCACTCAATAGAGGCGCCGTATTTGTTCAAGAAATCCATGCCCAATATCACGTCATAATCTGACATAGCAAGCACTATCAGATCGCAGTAGAGTTCCCTATCTGCGATTCTGATTGGTGCGGCACGTAGCATTTGGGTAGAGGGCATCACCTCACCCGAGGGCAGTGTTGTCAGAAATTTGAAATCTAAATCTTGTAGGGACATATCCTTTCCTTTGACATATTGCATGGAGATAAACGAATGTGTTGCCCCGGTGTCAAATAAGGCAGTAGCATACTGACTGTAAATAAATATCTGACCTGTGACAACGGTAGAGGCAGTCGCCACGTCTTCTTTCGTAAGAGAGAAAACCCTGGCGTTCGTCGTAGCAGGCGGGGCCTCTAATCTCCCCTGGTATATAGGAGTACCATCAATAGCTGCCTGCATCTGGTGTAACTGGGGATGAGCACCTTTGTACTGGCCATGCTGCGGCTGAGGTGCTTTGGCTGCAGTAGGACACTCTCTGGCCATGTGTCCTTCCTTCCCGCAGGTGTAGCATCTCCTGGCGCCTAAGAGGCATGTCCCGAGGTGCCTCTTCCCACAATTGGCACATGGGGGATATGTGGGCTTCTTGCCCCCTGCACTACTGGCAGATTTATCCCATGGCTTCCTCTTTCCGTTGTAGTTCTTTTTCCAGTGGGGGTTGCTATTCTGAGGTTTCTGACCTCCCGATTGATTCTGACTCTTGTTGGCGGTCAGTGGTTGGCTCTGCTGGTTAATATTCTTCTGATAATGCTCGGTAATAAGGGCGCTGCTGAACATCTCTTCTGCAGTCTGGGGCCTATTAATGCCGCCGGCCACATTCAGAGCTATCTCGGGCCTGAGCATCTTGAGCATCAATCTGACCCTTTCTTTCTCCGTACTGACCAGCTCTGGACATAATCGTGCCAGTCTGTTGAATTGTTTAACGGCATCATTGACTGAGAGATTTCCCTGCCGGAATTCAGTGAACTCGTCAAAGTGCCTGTTTGTGACTCGCATATTAAAGAATTCTTCCAGAAATTCAGACTCAAAGTCCTTCCACTTCATCTGGTCCACTAACCTTCTAGCTTTTACCCGTTCCCACCACATCCTGGCATCGCCAGTGAGGCAGAACGAGACACACTTAATTTTCTCATGCTCGGGCCAGTCCAATAATTCCACTGTGCTCTCAACTGTCTTGAGCCAGGCCTGGGCATCCCAGGGCTCGCAGGTGCCCGAGAACTTTTCCGGCTTAAGTCTCTGCCACTGAATCAGGTAGGCCTCCTGTCGGACTCCCCGGGCCAGAGTGTCTTTGGGTGCCTGTGCAGTTGGAGGCTCAGAAGGTATCGCATTCTGACTTCCCTGCGGGGTTGCCGTGTTCCCCTGCTGGGTCATCAGAGTGTTTATTATCTGTTGTTGTTCAGTGACCTGACGCTGCAGGTCCGTGATCACTTGCATCATATTAGGTGGGGGTGCTGTCTCATTACCCCGATTGCTACATCCTCTAGCCATATCTATCATACAGGTGATAAATAAGCTACATAAGAATTTATGCTACTTTTTCTTGTTATGCAAGCATTAATCATCTCTATACATGTCATTACTGTACATGCAATAAAATAAAGCGAGGTTAGGATCTCTTACTTGGAAGCGGCAGGATGAAGCTTGATGTGTGTGTGGTGGAGGGGAAACCTGCTCTGATACCAACCTGTAACGCCCGCCCTTATATCTACTCTCGGGGCGGGGTTACGTACAACTCAATCATATAGTAATATTTTTTTTCTATCTTCTAGCATGACATTAAAACAATAAAGCAAGGACTAAGGACTAAGCATGCTTGTTTAACTATCAAAGTCATTTTACAACATGATAAGTTTACCAGTAATGTAACTCATAACATGATCAAATATAAAAGACTTCCAAAGGTAACACTATCATGCCATGTCAATCTTAATCACTAATACTTATTGTCAGGGAAACCTAAACATAAACATAAACATGATAAGTAGATATAGAATCATTCTTTCCCGAGCCACCACCCCACACATCTTCAGCCTTCCTGCCTCTTCCTCTAGTTCGAGTGTTCTTTACCTTTATCTGCAGCATAAGACAACACATAACTAGTAAGCATAAAAGCTTAGTAAGGATCCGGTCCTACTCGCAAAATCCATACGAAAGCATACAACATGTACACATAACAAGACATAAGCATGAGTTCATCATAGCATACTAAACATCAAAGTTTCTAAGCATGCAGCATATAGTATTTTAAGTATACCCATCACATGCAATAAATGTTTTTCAAAACTGTTCCATAATGGTATTACTTAAAAATACATCCATGTCATATAGGGCCCAGTTGTGTACCACATGATGCGCGTTCCCTAATGAGTTGGGGTAGCGAGCCACCAATCCCATTAGAGCAGGACCTCTTACGTCCTACCAAAGCCATGACCTTAAGTTAACATGCACCCCGGATTTGATTTAACGACCCCTCTTACGAGTCGGGTACACAACCTAGAAAGTAAAATACTTATCATGTCTTTACATATATATGCTAAGGATGTACTCCAATTTTTCACTGCTCAAGGGACACCCACTTTTTCAGGGTGTTTCTGATCCCATTGTTCAAGGGACACCCACATTTTCAGGGTGTTTCTGATCCCATTGGGACACACCTCACAACATAAGGGTGTTCTAAATCCCAAACTTAGTCGAGTATCCTTTCTAGCATTTCATCGTGTATATCACATGCAATCTCATAAGGGTGCCCCATGGGCTATAAGACATGCTCATACATACATCATAATTCAACCACTTAACATACTTTAGATCTGACAAGATTGGGTCACATAGATCATACTCATATCATAGGAAGTGGTAGCATGCTAACAATTAAGATTTTAATCAGACATCTCATTTAAACACCTCATGCATAAACATATCATAGCATGCTAACAATTAAGGTTTCAAATCAACCATTCCATTTAACACCACATGCATATACATATAATCATCCCCAAACATAAACATATATCATAGGGTAGTTTGACCTCCACAAACCCTAGTCCTAGTGGGTTGGCCGAAACTCAAGGTAGGGGAAAAATTAGGGTTTTTGCATTGATCATTCACACAAACAATTATACAAATACCTTGTATACAATATCATACCATACACTAAGCATGAATATTTTCTAGGATAATTCAACTCTCCTTAACCCTAACTCATTGCTTTGGCCGAAACCCATACAACCCTAAACCTTAGTTGTTGTCATCACAAAATGAAAGGTCACCACATATGTGTATGCCCTAAGTCCTAAGGGTTCTTTTTCATGTAAGAAAAAGTAGCCAAACCCTTCCCTTTAGAAGTGGCCGAAACCCTATACAAGGACAAACCCTAGGTTTTGTTCTTAACATCATGAAGAAAAATCCACATACATGTATACCCTAAGTCTCAAGGTCTTCTCATGTATCAAGGAAAGAGCCAAGGCCTCCCTTAAAGGTGTTGGCCGAAACTTACAAAAGGAAAAACACCCATTTTCGAAACCAATAAGAGCATGGCAATCACACAATAACGATTACACTGCAGGCGAGGGGATACTTGCATCCTTTCGCTTGAGTTTCTTCTTCTCTAAAATCTTAGGGTACCCTTGAAGAAGAAGAAGATGAATTTTTTTCCCTTGTTAACCTTCTCTATCACTTTGGCCTTAGTAGACGGCAAGAACCTTCAATGGGTCCTCTTCCTTCCAACTCCCTAGGGTTAGAACCCTAGGGTTGTGATTTTCGAAAATGCAAAGGGAGAGAGGGCTCTTGGTGTTTTCGAAAAATGAAGTGGGGAAGAAGAAGAGGAAGTGTAACTTCCTTTCCCCCTCTCTTATTTATACTCTTATCATGAAAAGACATGTCTCTTCGCTTCCCCAGATTCAACAAGAATGTTTCTTATTCTCTCTACAAGAAACATTGCTTGGTTCCTTGGTTATGACATGGTGAGTGCAACTAGGAGGTTCAAGGTTCAATCCTTGCTTCCTCCTTTCTACCTCTTCTTTTTATCACAATTTGCACTAATCCATATCAAAGCCTATTAAGCCAAGCCCATCATGAAATTTCATAATATTAATAATATTTCATGAATTCATATTATTTTATAATATTAATAATATTTCATGAATTCATATTATTTCATAATATTAATAATATTTCATGAATTCATATTATTTTATAATATTAATAATATTTCATGAATTCATATTATTTCATGATATTAATAATAGTTCATGAATTTCATAACATTTTATATGGGAAAATTTTTGGGGCGTTACAGGATACTCCTAGCATTAGCATGGATATGTCTCAGATGAAGTTGGTGAGGCAGAGTTTATCGCTGATGATGTTTCACTTGACATAGTAGTAGGGGATTGCACTGAGCCCCAGGGACTACCATCATTGGTTGATGTATCAGGAGATCCAGAGGATAGGATTGAGAGTGTAGGGGATTGCACTGAGCCCCAAGAATCACCCATTCCTACTGGTTTAGAGGCATTGGAGGAGATTGATAGCAGAGCTTGTGATAGTTTTGAATTCAATTCGGAAACTTTACAGGATCATTCTATACTTTTATTTTGTGATGATATAGTTGTTAATGATCCTAATTTTTCTAATTTGGGTGTTGCAGGAATGGTTTAGGGAACATGTGTTGCAGATGAATCCACAGGTGTAGGGGATTGCACTGAGCCCCAGGGACCACCAACATTGCTTGATATATTAGAAGATTCAGAGGATCAGAATGAAAGTGTAGGGACTTGCATGGTGGAAGCAAGAACCCAAGAATCACTTGCTTCAGTTAAGTGTCCACCAGAACTAGAACCTGAAGTGGAGCTTTTACTTGACCAGGAGAGGACCACAGTTACATCTACTCTTGTAGAACCTCCAGGTATTCTTCAGCACGATCAGGTAAGTATTTCTCTTATGTCTTTAGAAAAATCAATGGAGGTACCTCAAACTGATTTTATTGTTCGTGATACAGTTATGGATACATCTTTTGTAGAATTTGATTGTGAAAAATTCATAGAGGTACCTAGTATTGAACTTGTGGAATGTGAAGCATGTTGTGATACATCCCATGTAAATGCTGATTGTGAAAAATTCATAGAGGCACCTAAAATTGATTTTGTTGAATGTGGTGAATTACTTGATACATCTTTTGGGAAATATGGATTGTGGAAACATTTTAGAAGGACCTGAAATTGATGTTGTTTGTTGTGATGAATCTCTTGGTACATTTTGTGCTGAAATTGATTGTGAAAAACTCATGGAGGTACCCAAGGTTGATTTCATTGGTTGTGATGCATGTCTTGCTACATCTTATTTAGAAATTGATTGTGAAAATTCCATTGAGGTACCCAGTGTTGATGTTATTTGTTCTGATGAATTACTGGACACATCCTATGCAGATATTGACGGTGAAAAACTAATAGAGATACCCAAGATAGATTTCATTGGATGTGATGCATACCTTGATTCTTTTTATATAGAGATTGATGGTATTACACTTCTTTCTTACCCTGCACGCATGAGAGAGGTATTACATGGTTTTGCAGGGTCTCGAAGACTTCTCGAGTGGGTGCTCCATCTGAACAGACTTCAACCTCCTAGAAGGACTTCCAAAAAGCATCAAGAGGGAGGAGTTGCTTTTATTTTGACCAGTAGCACTTCACCTCTTAAGTGGGTTCTGAACCTTAATCGTCTCCGACCACCGGAAGATACTTGTGCAAATTTAATAAGGGAGAAATATGTCCACTACGAGATTGATCACATGAGGATAATTCTCCCAAGATGGATGCTACGTGCCCTTTATCCTATTTGAAGGGGAGTTATTTCTTCTTACCCTCTTATTTCATTGTGAATATCATTCTCATGTTTACAAGTAGTAATCTTTCTTTTCAAATGAGTTCTTGCTAATAAATGTTTACGTAGAGTAAAATGCATAAAAGTCATTGAAGATATCGTTTTAGTCATTTGGCATTTTATTTCTTGCGTGACTAGGAATAAATGTATTCATCTAAATTTTCTTATATCATTTTAGAGTCTCTTGAAAGCAAATTAAATTTGGTTGTCAAAACTTAGGATTTGAGTCATTGGATGAAAATTCTTGGTTGCTTGAGTACTTCTTAGTATTGGATTCTAAATTGATGAATTGAGATGAATTCTTTTCACCTAGTGAGGAATTGGCCAACTTGTTTGTGATACACACATGTGATTGTACTCTAGAACTTACTTAGGTTCTTTCAAAGCTATATTTCTATGAGTGGGCCACATTTATAGAGGTAAATCACTTTGTTTCTTTTCTTATATCGTTTTTGCAATTTCCTTGTTGATACACTCTTATTCCATATTTCCTTTTCCTCTTTTTCATGTTCATAATAATATTTTGCATGGACTTGGATACATTAATGTTAGTTTGCCCGAGACGGACAAAAGTTTAAGTGTGGGGGAGGATGCAAGCATACTATCATTAGAAGCAAAAATGTGCCAAGTGAAAAAAAAAGAAAAAAAGTGTGAGCTGTTTAAAAAAAACAAAAAAAAACAAAAAAATAAAAAAAAACAGCTAGAAAATAATTGGCACACTGAATTTTCGCAGTTCTTCAATTCCTACTCCACCACAACCATGATACATGCAAGATCACTCAAAAAAAATGGGCAAAGTGCATTGGGATACATTTTTGAGTGTCCAAGTCTTCCACTTTCCCTAACTTTTTCCATATTTTCTTATCATGCTATATTTCTTCTCCATGTTTCCTTCTCATATTATTTTCTTTGCTTTTCATCTCTATCATTGAATATATCTTCTTTAACTTGTTTGAATAAGCTTTTGTAGGTGTGGATCCAATTCATGAATAATGGTGGAGAGTAGATAATTAGCAAGCCTATGGTAGTGCAAGAACCATGGTTGTGTTGGAGAGAGCTCCACTTTTCATCAAAAATGTAGAACTTAGGAAGAGAGCCACCAAAACTTCCCTTGAAAGGCTTAGTGAGTTAAATTCATCTCAATGAATTATGAAGGATGAAAATACTAAGTTGTTGATTTAAGGACAAGTCTCTAGTCCAATGAGCTTAGATTTTTGAGAATTGACAACCCTAGGTAATTTTCTTTCAATTGTTTCTAACTATGATTGAGAATAATCTAGGGGTATACATCCTTAGTTTACTAGTTGACATGTGCGGGACGCCCAAGAATAAGTGTGGGGGAGTTTGATAACCACCATTTTGTTGATTATTTTAGGCTCTAAAATCCATGTTTGATCCACATTTTATATGCTTAAGTTTGCAATTGTAGTAGATTTCATGTATTTTCTTTATTTTGGCTTTTAATTCAAATCTTTGTATATTTAGGATATTTTTGGCACTAAATTTGAATATCATTTTGTAGGCTTCAAATGATCATGGACCTAGATCAAATTGGGTCAGACTTGAGTCAGCATTGGATCCAGATCAAAGGGATCAAGCATCGGATTAATAGGAGCCGTCCATTCCAGAGAACGGCTAGATCTAAGCCATCGGTCAACTTCTGGTCAATCTGAGTTCAAGATAGAATCAATCATGACCATAGATCAAGATCTGAAAATTTCAGCCAAATCAGAAGTAATCTGACCGTTGGATCAAGCTCAAGTTGTTCTATACCATCCATTCAAGAAAAAAGAAAGATCTGGCCCATCCGCCACTGATCTGGTTCATCCGAGCTGGGGACAGGTAGATCAGGACCATTGATTGGGATATGTGGAGTTTGGTTTAGATCTGAAGAGATTCGACCATTGGATGAAGCCAAATCGATCTTAGCCGTCTGTTGCTAAGGAATTAAAGATTGGCTGAACCAAGTGCTGGTTGACTGTTGGTTTGGTTTGGCTGAACCAACTGCTGGGCTAGGGCTGAGTGAACTCAAGCTCTGGCTTGGCTGGACTGAACTCAAGCTCTGACTTGTCTAACTGAACCGAACTGCTTGGCTTGGTTGAACCGAACTACTTGAGCTGTGCTGAACCAAAAGCTCTGAACCCAAGCTGAGCCGAACCCAATTAGAGGAGAAATCACAAAAGGCGAGGGGATCAGATCGGCTCGACATCATCTTCTCGACATCACCGAAGAGAGGCGATCGGAGACGGGGGGTTCCTGACTCATCATCACCACCTCCTCCCGAAGGCCGGCGGCTCTTCATCATCGTACTGCCGCCGACCGGACTTCCACTTCGTCATCTCATACTCTCTCTCTCGGGTTGGGAGATGCCTGGGTTGAGAGGCGATCCATTTCCTTCATAGCCGATTCTTTCCAGCAGATTGCATTTCTTCGGCAGTTTATTTCTTCATAGTTTTCTTCACAGCATTTGTTTTTACAGCAATTCGATCACTTCTTAATCGTTTTTTTTCTTTAGCAATTTCACAATTTCTTCTCAGCAGCTTCAATTCCCAGCAGCACATTCTTCTTTGTTCTTCTTCATCAGATTAGATCCAGCAGATTTCCAGCAGTTTCTTTCTTCACATGCTTCAATTCCAACAGCCGTTCTTCAGATCCAGTAGCCGGCAGAGATCCATTTCTTCACAACATATTATTTCTCCCCAACAGTTTTTTTCTTTCATAGATTTCCAGCAGCCAGCACTTCCTCTTCACAGGCTTTACTTCTGGCAGCTTCTTCAGCAGCATTTCTCTTCAACAACATTCGGCAGCTTCAATTTCCTCACAGCAGATCCAGCAGCTCCTTTCATTAGCCATCCTTGCAATTTAAGTGTTGCTTGTTGATTTTTCTTAATTGTTGAATGTTATGTGTTTGATTGTTAAATGCTTGTATTTGATGGATCTTCCCATTTCAATTTGCTCTTACTTGAAGCCATTTTAAACATGTCTATCTTGTGTTTGATTAAATGCCTCTTAGAACAGTTATTTTAAATTGTAAAGTTTCTTACTTGCTTAGCTGTTATTTTGTATTGCTTTCCCCATGCTTTAAGTTTCATGTCTTCATTTACATGCAATTAAGTTAGGTTAGCTTAGATTTCTTCAATGCTGTAGTTTTGCTCTATGTTTAGTTTCGTTAAGGCTCTATTTCAAGTTGTCCTTTCTTTACTGCAATTGTAGTCAGATTAAACTCTTGGATCGAGAAAGACCGATAGAGGGGGGGGTGAATATCGAAAAATGTTCGGATTTAAAAGAAAGAGTAAGTGCGCGGCGGAATAAAGTCAAACAACGCAAACACCAAGGTTTTACTTGGTTCGGAGCCTGGGTCGACTCCTACTCCAAGGCCCACGGTCGTTGACCGTTTACTTTGGGCAATTCTATAGTGCGCTAAACGGTTACAGAGTGAGATTACAAAATTACTGTAAATAGAAATATACACTTTGTTTTACCAACTCCCAGTGTAGATCGAGTTTCGGTGCAGTGGGAGGTTGACGGCGCTTCATTCTTGAGTCGGGAAGTTTCCGGAGCAGAGCGCGGTCGTCAGAGCGTTTGGATGCGTTGAATGAAAGCAGTGTCTTGAAGAGAAGGGTCTAGGGCCCTTTTTATAGTGCCTGGGGGCGCCCTGGTCGACGGGGGCGCCCCCCACGTGGCAGCAGATCCACACAAGGCGCAGTCAACGACTTATCCCTTGAACCTCGGGATAAGGTCTTGACGGGGGCGCCCTGGACGCTGGGGGCGCCCTGGTTGACTCGGCCAACTCTTATCCGCAGCGCTGAAGTCTCCTGCGTAAGAGTGGCTGGGGGTGCCCTGGGCGCTGGGGGCGCCCGGGATAGCGGGGGCGCCCTGGGTGCGCAATGCAGACGCGGCAGCAGCTTAACTCTTCAGTTGGTTTGCCATGGGGGCGCCCGGGACAGCGGGGGCGCCCTCAGAATGTACTGTCGAGGTTCATTTGCTTTCTTTGTGTTTTGTGTTCACCTTGGGGGTGCCCGGGACACTCCGGGCGCCCTGGTCAGCAGTTGCCTCTTTCCTTTGAGGCATTCTGAGCTGCAGACACATGTTCCTTCGGTCCTGCTTCCAGGGTTAGTCCAAAACACAATAAAACAAATATTTAATTTAATTTATACAGCCTCAGCTGTCTTGGTTCTGACTTTGGTCTCCAAAATGGAGCCCTAGGTCGAACCGACGCCTAATGTTCCCTCAAGGGGAACGCGTCCTCACCTACTCCTCTCGGGAGAATTTACCTGGTGCCAACCGGCTCCTCCAGTTGGACTTTTGCCCGGCAGCCCTTCGCCAGGTCTTGAGTACCACGCAGCCCTTCGCTTGGTGCCTAGCAGCCCTTCGCTAGGTCTTTTCTTCTGGCAGCCCTTTGCCAGTGCCTAGCATTCCTTCGCTAAGGTTTGTCCATTCTGGCAGTCCTTCGCCAGAGCCTAGCAGTCCTTCGCTAGGGCTTTTCTTCTGGCTGGCATTCCTTTGCCAGTGCCTAGCATTCCTTCGCTAGGGCTTTTCCTGTACACTCAAGAAACTTGTTAGACAACAACTAACCCTTAACTTTTGAACCCTTTTGCCAATATCAAAACACAGGTTTGACTTGGGTGAATTCTGCACCAACAATCTCTCCCTTTTTGATATATGGCAACCTAGTTCAAAAAGTTAAGGAAAAAAAATGCTGAAATTGAAATCCTAAGTTAGATTCCCTCCCCCTGGAAGAAATCTCCCCCTAGTTTTTCAGAAATAGGTGGTGTGAGTTAAGTACTTAGAAGATTTCATGTTTTGATAATAAGTTGGGAAATCTCTAAAGTTTTTTGCTAAGTTTTTCAAAAAGATGTTCTAAGTTTGGAAAACTTTGAAAACTTTAGACAAATTTTCAGTTTTAGGAACATTTCACACTTTGGAAAATTTTCAGTTTTGGAAAATTTCAGACTTTAGAAAATTTTTAGTTTTGGAAAATTTTCAAGCACTACGTTAAGCTTAAACATAATTTCAAAACACATAGTTCAGAGTTGGAAATTTTTAAAGAGAATTTTAAAACCTTTAAGCTTAACAATAATTTTAAGCAAAAACATTAAGTTTCAAAATAATTCAGAGTTTAGAAATAAGCTTAACAATAATTTTAAGCAAAAACATTAAGTTTCAAAATAATTCAGAGTTTAGAAATAAAACTAACTTTGATTTACCAATTTTAGTTCAACTTTTTGAAGAAGACGATGGGAAAAAATTTAAAAAAATTTTTTGTTCCCTGTTTCCTTTCCAACTCTCCCCCTTTGACATATATCAAAAATGCAGAAAAAAATTTTACAATAATTAAAGCATTTGCTGTACTGAATCAAACTGGAACCTAAGTCTGGTTAAATCTTTAGGGACGTGTCTAACCCAATTAGCTACTTACCAACTGTTATAAACAGTAGTTTTCACTAGGGTTAGTCAAGTTAAGTCATTAAAGGGTTCAATTGGGGTTTCAGAGTTATCTTCTTGATCAGTATTTGATGAAGCTAAGTCAGAATTATCAGATTTTGGGTTAGTTTCTTCATCAAATATTAAGTTGGTTGTTTCTTCAATTTTCTTAGTTGTTTTGTTGTAGACCCTATAAGCTCTACTTGTTGTAGAGTATCCTAAAAAGATACCTGGGTTTGACTTGGATTGAAACTTTCCAAGATAGTCTTTGGTATTAAGAATATGGACTTTGCATCCAAAGACTCTAAGATAGTGTAGTTTGGAAGACTATGGTAGTAAAGTTCATAGGGTGTTTTATTTATCTTTTTATTAGGTAGAATCCTATTTTGGATATAGCAAGCTGTGCTGATTGCTTCTGCCCAATAGTGGTTAGGTAGGTCAAATTCATTGAGCATAGCCCTAGCAGCTTCCTGTAGGGTTCTATTTTTTCTTTCTACTATGCCATTTTGTTGGGGGGTTCTGGGACACGAAAATTCGTGTTTATATCCATTTACTTTACAGAATTCTTCGAATATTTGATTCTAGAATTCTCCCCCGTGGTCAGACCTAAGTCTTTTGATTTTGGTATCATTTTGATTTTCAATCAATTTACAAAAGTTGTTAAAAAGGTTCAGGGTTTCATCTTTGGTCTTTAGAAACCTGACCCAGGTGAACCTAGAGTAGTCATCAATTATCACTAAGCAGTATCGGTTTCCACTTAGTGACTTGGCTCCATGTGAATCAAATAGGTCAAGGTGTAGGAGCTCAAGTGTGGTTTGGGTTTGATCAGATTGGATCAATTTGTGACTAGACTTGGTTTGTTTGCCTTGGTTACAAGATTCACATATTAGGTTTTCATTATTCTTAATTTTAGGGACACCTTTGATTAAGCCAAGTTGGGTAATTTTTGAGATAGTTCTTAGATTGGTATGACCTAATCTCCTATGCCAGAGTTTTGATTGTTCTAATTGTGTTAACATGCATTTGGGTATAAGGGGAAGATTTATAGTGTATACATTGTTTTTCCTAGTGCCCTTAAGCATGATTTCTGAGTCTTGTGCATTTCTAATCAGGCAATTAGAATTGTTGAAAGTAACTAAATAACCAGAATCACATAACTGACTTATGCTAAGTAAGTTAAAATTGAAGTTTTCCACCAATAGAACTTTCTTAATAATGAAATTGGATTTAAGTTCAATATTACCTGACCCAATTACCTTGAGTGTAGCATTGTTACCAAATGCCACTGAGCCCAGGTTTTTGAACTTGAGTTTGGTGAACTTCAATTTGTCCCCAATCATATGTCTGGAGCACCCGCTATCTAACATCCATTGGTCCAAATCTTTATGTTCCTACACATAAAGAATTTTTGATGATTTGGATCCAATTTAAGTTAGGGTTAGCTTAAATTGAGTTTCACTTCCTAGTCTGTCTCACCCCAGTCTAGGGTTTTCAATCACGTTAACCTTAAGGTTTTTGTGAGACAGGTTTGAGGGTAAAAATTAGTTTTGAGAAGGAATTTCAATTTATTTTCGAAAAAGTTCTTTATTTTTGAAAACAGATTAAAAAAAACAAAAATTTTGAAAACAGATTAAGTGTTTTTCAAAAAGAGAGTAAGTTTGAAAAATAGAAATTTTGAAATCAGGTTAGAATCTATAATTATTTGAAATTTGAGTTAGATTCGAATTTGACAAAAGATAATTTGAATTTGAATTTCAGAAATTGGCTTCCAGGTCTTGGCGAGGCACTAGGCCTTCTTTGGCCGTAGCCTTATGGGATCATCCACCCTTTCCTTGACAAAGCCTTTTAATGAAACTTCATTTTCAAATTAAATTAGGTCATTTTCTGGTCTAACTAGCTTGGGTCTTGGATCGGTAGCTTCGGCTGGTTTCACCAGTCTAAAGAGACCAAGTAGACTTGATCTTATTAGAGTTGGTTTCTCCAACGTACTATCATCTCACCTCCTCCCAATACTATGTTTTCAAGTTTCAAGTAGTTGAGTCCTTAAATCTAAGTATCCCTAAATCTAAGCATGGCAGATTGCAGAAAATTAAATAACCAAGCAATCAAGCAAAAAATTATCTAATTATAAAAATTGTTTTGATTTTGGCTCCCCCTGGACTAAAGCCTCTGTATGGGATAGGCAAGATGTGAATCTTGTCCTTGGGGATCCAAAATTGATTTGAACCAATTGTTTTAGTCAGGCACAGTTTTGGCACCCATGCCTGAACCTTAGGTCTTGACTGGTTCAGTACAGCAAAGTAAGATCTTTGCCGAGATTTGGTTCTATAGCCAAGTCCGGATCGGTTTAGAACAGACTTCTGTTTTCCAAGAATCATATCAAGGTTCTTGGAACCAGAAGTGAATCGTTCTAAAGCTGTTCTTAAGTCCTTAACTTGAGTTTTCAGGGAGGAATTCTCTGATTCAAGTTTTTCAACTTGATCAGGGGTTCCTTCCTGAAGTTTCTCAGTTAAGGCCTTAGTCTCAGCTTCCTCTTTCAGGAATTTTACTTCCTGTCGGAGGGACTCGATTCGGAGTTTGGCTTTCGCCAAATCTCGGGATAGATAGGAAATAAGCGAATTCAATTGCAATTTTGAAAAACCCGTTACCCTTATTTCGCCGTTGTCGGAGAAGGTCAGCTTGCCGTCGTCCTGGTCCGAGTCTGAGTTAGTCTCGATTTGATCCGAAGCGGTCAGGGCTAGAAGATTGGACTGGGGTGCTTCTTCTTCTCCTTCTGAGGAAGACTCGTCCCAGGTTGCTTGGAGTGCCTTCTTCTTTCTGGTCTTTTTGGACTCCTTTAGGCTTGGACATTCAATCTTGTAGTGGCCCTTCTTCTTGCATTCGTAGCAGGTTACGTTGGGCTTGTGTTTGTCAGTTGCCGGTTCAGCTTGTCCGTCCTTTCTTCGGCTTGTTCTCCGTGTGTTGGTTTGGTTCTTCAACTTTTTGTAGTAGCTTCGAGCTAGCCGGACCAGTTCAGATTGATCTTCTTCTTGATCTTCTGTTTCTGAATCTGAGGTAGATTCGGGTTCAACTTGAGTTTGCTTCTTGGTTGTCTTTCCTATTTTCCCTGCAAAGAAAGCTATACTTTTCTCGACCAAATTGTAGTTAGTCTGTTCATGCAGTTCAAGTTCAGAAAATAAGTCATCTAGCTTAATTTTTGAAAGATCCCTAGAGACCTTGTATGCATCTACCATAGATGCCCACAAGGTGGTCCTAGGGAACGCGTTTAGGGCATACCTTATAAGATCACGGTTTTGAACCTGGTGACCTATTGCGTGAAGACCGTTCATCAATTCCTGGATTCTGGCATGGAGCTGAGCTGCTGTCTCGTTATCTGCCATTCTGATGGTGAAGAGCTTGTTCAGTAGCAGATCCCGTTTGCTGATCCTCGTATCTGAAGTTCCTTCGTGGAGCTCGATCAGTTTAGCCCATAGCTCCTTGGCACTGTTGAATGGGCCTACGCGGTTCAGCTCCTCTTTTGTCAGTCCGCATTGAAGGGTCTGAGTTGCTTTGGCGTCAGCTTCAATTTTGCGTTTAAGGGCAGTGTCCCACTCTGAGTAGTTTTGTGGTACGCCTTCAGCATTTGTGGGAATCATCAGTCCAGACTGGATGATTATCCACATATCCACCTGAGTTTTCAGGTGGACCTCCATTCAACTTTTCCAGTAAGGAAAGTCTTCTCCACTGAAAAGTGGAGGTCTGGCGGTGCTAAAACCTTCTTGGATGGCCATTTGTTACTGAAATAGCAAACAACAAAAACAACGAAAATATTCCAAGACTTGGTCTTGGATTAGTAGTGCGGGAAGAAAAAAAACAAATTTCAAGGGGTGTTGCACCAACCTTGAAAGAAAAACTCGAACGAAAATATTAAAAAAAAATGAGAGAGAAAACGAAAGAAATCCGAAAAATTTTCAAACTGGTGGTTGCACCAAGTTTGAATTCCCCGCTCTGATACCACTTGTTGGATCGAGAAAGACCGATAGAGGGGGGGTGAATATCAGAAAATGTTCGGATTTAAAAGAAAGAGTAAGTGCGCGGCGGAATAAAGTCAAACAACGCAAACACCAAGGTATTACTTGGTTCGGAGCCTGGGTCGACTCCTACCCCAAGGCCCACGGTCGTTGACCGTTTACTTTGGGCAATTCTATAGTGCGCAAAACGGTTACAGAGTGAGATTACAAAATTACTGTAAACAGAAATATACACTTTGTTTTACCAACTCCCGGTGTAGATCGAGTTTCGGTGCAGTGGGAGGTTGACGGCGCTTCGTTCTTGAGTCGGGAAGTTTCCGGAGCAGAGCGCGGTCGTCAGAGCGTTTGGATGCGTTGAATGAAAGCAGTGTCTTGAAGAGAAGGGTCTAGGGCCCTTTTTATAGTGCCTGGGGGCGCCCTGGTCGACGGGGGCGCCCCCCCACGTGGAAGCACATCCACACAAGGCGCAGTCAACGACTTATCCCTTGAACCTCGGGATAAGGTCTTGATGGGGGCGCCCTGGTTGACTCGGCCAACTCTTATCCGCAGCGCTGAAGTCTCCTGCGTAAGAGTGGCTGGGGGCGCCCTGGGCGCTGGGGGCGCCCGGGACAGCGGGGGCGCCCTGGGTGCGCAGTGCAGACGCGGCAGCAGCTTAACTCTTCAGTTGGTTTGCCATGGGGGCGCCCGGGATAGCGGGGGCGCCCTCAGAATGTACTGTCGAGGTTCATTTGCTTTCTTTGTGTTTTGTGTTCACCTTGGGGGCGCCCGGGACACTCCGGGCGCCCTGGTCAGCAGTTGCCTCTTTCCTTTGAGGCATTCTGAGCCGCAGACACACGTTCCTTCGGTCCTGCTTCCAGGGTTAGTCCAAAACACAATAAAACAAATATTTAATTTAATTTATACAGCCTCAGCTGTCTTGGTTCTGACTTTGGTCTCCAAAATGGAGCCCTAGGTCGAACCGACGCCTAATGTTCCCTCAAGGGGAACGCATCCTCACCTACTCCTCTCGGGAGAATTTACCTGGTGCCAACCGGCTCCTCCAGTTGGACTTTTGCCCGGCAGCCCTTCGCCAGGTCTTGAGTACCACGCAACCCTTCGCTTGGTGCCTAGCAGCCTTTCGTTAGGTCTTTTCTTCTGGCAGCCCTTTGCCAGTGCCTAGCATTCCTTCGCTAGGGTTTGTCCATTCTGGCAGTCCTTCGCCAGAGCCTAGCAGTCCTTCGCTAGGGCTTTTCTTCTGGCTGGCATTCCTTTGCCAGTGCCTAGCATTCCTTCGCTAGGGCTTTTCCTGTACACTCAAGAAACTTGTTAGACAACAACTAACCCTTAACTTTTCAACCCTTTTGCCAATATCAAAACACAGGTTTGACTTGGGTGCATTCTGCACCAACATAAACTAGATTTCATACCTGCTTTGCTATTTCTTTTCGTAGTATTAACGTTCAAATTCAATCCCCAGTTTCATGTACCAACTACATTCGTTGGGAGATTAATAAACTACATTCGTTGGGAGATGACTCGAGTTACTCTATGCTACATTAGTTCAGAGGAGTTCGATACTTAAATTTTATTTGATACTCGCGGTACGACATGCGAGCCTTATCAAATTTGGCGCCGTTGCCGGGGAATGTAGTGGTGCTTGATAATTATATTCTTTGATTCCATTCTTGATTACTTTATCTTTTGTATACGGTTGCTGCCATTTTATTTGTTTTGTAATAGGACTACATGTTCAAAATGTTTTCAACTGAACAATCAAAGATCGAAGGTGCACTGGTGGAGTTAAAATATTGGATTAAGCAATTGAAATCCCAACAGTTATTCATCTACTTGCAATTCGAGTTGGGGGAATCATTTTAATTCACAACAGTCCCCACAACAAGGACAGCTACCATCTCAGAGTTTTCAGTAGTCCTACTCAAACTTTCAGCCGAATCAGCCTTTCCAACAATTTCAGCAGCCTCAACAAAATTTCCAGCAACCACAACAATTTCAACCCCAATTTCAGCAATTACAGCCAATTCAGCAGGGACAGCAAGGTTTTCAAACATTTCAGACGTTCCAACCTCAAAACCAGCAAGTTTTCCAACCCTCACAGCCTTACAACCAGAATTTCCAGCCCGTTCCATTTCAGTCCTTACCACAGCAATTTCCACTTCAAAACCAGAATTTTCAGGGCTATAATTCTCAGCAAGTTCAACCATCCTTTCAGCCACAATTTCAATAATTTCAGCAAGATTTCCAGTTTCAAGGTCAGAATTTTCGGCAAGACACTCAGAATTTTCACCCTCAAGCAATTGAACAATTCAATCAATAATGCCAGCCCCAATTTCAGAATTTTCAGAACAATAATTTCCAACAACCCCAACAACATCATCCTTGCTATCAGTCCAATTTTCAGCAGTTTAATCAGCCCATTCAACCATTTGAGCAGCCCCAACAGCTCCAATTTCAGAATGCACAGCCTACTCTTGATTTTCAGCAACATTATGTCACATTTCAAGAACAACAAAAGCTTCAAGACATCGGAAGACGCCTTGGACAATTAGTTGATCAAATGAATCAAATAAATGCCCAAAGATCAAGACAATTATCTTCTCAAGCCACTTTTAATTCTGAGGGGCATGGAGAGGATACTCCTAGCATTAGCATGGATATGTCTCAGATGAAGTTGGTGAGGCAGAGTTTATCGCTGATGATGTTTCACTTGACATAGTAGTAGGGGATTGCATTGAGCCCCAGGGACTACCATCATTGGTTGATGTATCAGGAGATCCAGAGGATAGGATTGAGAGTGTAGGGGATTGCACTGAGCCCCAAGAATCACCCATTCCTACTGGTTTAGAGGCATTGGAGGAGATTGATAGCAGAGCTTGTGATAGTTTTGAATTCAATTCGGAAACTTTACAGGATCATTCTATACTTTTATTTTGTGATGATATAGTTGTTAATGATCCTAATTTTTCTAATTTGGGTGTTGCAGGAATGGTTTAGGGAACATGTGTTGCAGATGAATCCACAGGTGTAGGGGATTGCACTGAGCCCCAGGGACCACCAACATTGCTTGATATATTAGAAGAATCAGAGGATCAGAATGAAAGTGTAGGGACTTGCATGGTGGAAGCAAGAACCCAAGAATCACTTGCTTCAGTTAAGTGTCCACCAGAACCAGAACCTGAAGTGGAGCTTTTACTTGACCAGGAGAGGACCACAGTTACATCTACTCTTGTAGAACCTCCAGGTATTCTTCAGCACGATCAGGTAAGTATTTCTCTTATGTCTTTAGAAAAATCAATGGAGGTACCTCAAACTGATTTTATTGTTCGTGATACAGTTATGGATACATCTTTTGTAGAATTTGATTGTGAAAAATTCATAGAGGTACCTAGTATTGAACTTATGGAATGTGAAGCATGTTGTGATACATCCCATGTAAATGCTGATTGTGAAAAATTCATAGAGGCACCTAAAATTGATTTTGTTGAATGTGGTGAATTACTTGATACATCTTTTGGGAAATATGGATTGTGGAAACTTTTTAGAAGGACCTGAAATTGATGTTGTTTGTTGTGATGAATCTCTTGGTACATTTTGTACTGAAATTGATTGTGAAAAACTCATGGAGGTACCCAAGGTTGATTTCATTGGTTGTGATGCATGTCTTGCTACATCTTATTTAGAAATTGATTGTGAAAATTCCATTGAAGTACCCAGTGTTGATGTTATTTGTTCTGATGAATTACTGGACACATCCTATGCATATATTGACGGTGAAAAACAAATAGAGATACCCAAGATATATTTCATTGGATGTGATGCATACCTTGATTCTTTTTATATAGAGATTGATGGTATTACACTTCTTTCTTACCCTGCACGCATGAGAGAGGTATTACATGGTTTTGCAGGGTCCCGAAGACTTCTCGAGTGGGTGCTCCATCTGAACAGACTTCAACCTCCTAGAAGGACTTCCAAAAAGCATCAAGAGGGAGGAGTTGCTTTTATTTTGACCAGTAGCACTTCACCTCTTAAGTGGATTCTGAACCTTAATCGTCTCCGACCACCGGAAGATACTTGTGCAAATTTAATAAGGGAGAAATATGTCCACTACGAGATTGATCACATGAGGATAATTCTCCCAAGATGGATGCTACGTGCCCTTTATCCTATTTGAAGGGGAGTTATTTCTTCTTACCCTCTTATTTCATTGTGAATATCATTCTCATGTTTACAAGTAGTAATCTTTCTTTTCAAATGAGTTCTTGCTAATAAATGTTTACGTAGAGTAAAATGCATAAAAGTCATTGAAGATATCGTTTTAGTCATTTGGCATTTTATTTCTTGCGTGACTAGGAATAAATGTATTCATCTAGATTTTCTTATATCATTTTAGAGTCTCTTGAATGCAAATTAAATTTGGTTGTCAAAACTTAGGATTTGAGTCATTGGATGAAAATTCTTGGTTGCTTGAGTACTTCTTAGTATTGGATTCTAAATTGATGAATTGAGATGAATTCTTTTCACCTAGTGAGGAATTGGCCAACTTGTTTGTGATACACACATGTGATTGTACTCTAGAACTTACTTAGGTTCTTTCAAAGCTATATTTCTATGAGTGGGCCACATTTATAGAGGTAAATCACTTTGTTTCTTTTCTTATATCGTTTTTGCAATTTCCTTGTTGATACACTCTTATTCCATATTTCCTTTTCCTCTTTTTCATGTTCATAATAATATTTTGCATGGACTTGGATACATTAATGTTAGTTTGCCCGAGACGAACAAAGTTTAAGTGTGGGTGAGGATGCAAGCATACTATCATTAGAAGCAAAAATGTGCCAAGTGAAAAAAAAAGAGAAAAAGTGTGAGCTGTTTAAAAAAAACAAAAAAAACAAAAAAACAAAAAAAACAGCTAGAAAATAATTGGCACACTGAATTTTCGCAGTTCTTCAATTCCTACTCCACCACAACCATGATACATGCAAGATCACTCAAAAAAAATGGGCAAAGTGCATTGGGATACATTTTTGAGTGTCCAAGTCTTCCACTTTCCCTAACTTTTTCCATATTTTCTTATCATGCTATATTTCTTCTCCATGTTTCCTTCTCATATTATTTTCTTTGCTTTTCATCTCTATCATTGAATATATCTTCTTTAACTTGTTTGAATAAGCTTTTGTAGGTGTGGATCCAATTCATGAATAATGGTGGAGAGTAGATAATTAGCAAGCCTATGGTAGTGCAAGAACCATGGTTGTGTTGGAGAGAGCTCCACTTTTCATAAAAAATGTAGAACTTAGGAAGAGAGCCACCAAAACTTCCCTTGAAAGGCTTAGTGAGTTAAATTCATCTCAATGAATTATGAAGGATGAAAATACTAAGTTGTTGATTTAAGGACAAGTCTCTAGTCCATTGAGCTTAGATTTTTTAGAATTGACAACCCTAGGTAATTTTCTTTCAATTGTTTCTAACTATGATTGAGAATAATCTAGGGATATACATCCTTAGTTTACTAGTTGACTTGTGCGAGACGCCCAAGAATAAGTGTGGGGGAGTTTGATAACCACCATTTTGTTGATTATTTTAGGCTCTAAAATCCATGTTTGATCCACATTTTATATGTTTAAGTTTGCAATTGTAGTAGGTTTCATGTATTTCCTTTATTTTGACTTTTAATTCAAATCTTTGTATATTTAAGATATTTTTGGCACTAAATTTGAATATCATTTTGTAGGCTTCAAATGATCATGGACCTAGATCAAATTGGGTCAGACTTGAGTCAGCATTGGATCCAGATCAAAGAGATCAAGCATCGGATTAATAGAAGCCGTCCATTCCAGAGAACGGCTAGATCTGAGCCATCGGTCAACTTCTGGTCAATCCGAGTTCAAGATAGAATCAATCATGACCATAGATCAAGATCTGAAAATTTCAGCTAAATCAGAAGTAATCTGACCGTTAGATCAAGCTCAAGATGTTCTATACCATCCATTCAAGAAAAAAGAAAGATCTGGACCATCCACCACTGATCTGGTTAATCCAAGCTGGGGACAGGTAGATCAGGGCCATTGATTGGGATCTGTGGAGTTTGGTTCAGATCTGATGAGATTCGACCGTTGGATGAAGCCAAATCGATCTTAGCCGTCTGTTGCTAAGGAATTAAAGATTGGCTGAACCAAGTGCTGGTTGACTGTTGGTTTGGTTTGGCTGAACCAACTACTGGGCTAAGGCTGAGTGAACTCAAGCTCTGGCTTGGCTGGACTGAACTCAAGCTCTGACTTGTCTGACTGAACCGAACTGCTTGGCTTGGTTGAACCGAACTACTTGAGCTGTGCTGAACCAAAAGCTCTGAACCCAAGCTGAGCCGAACCCAATTAGAGGAGAAATCACAAAAGGCGAGGGGATCAGATCGGCTCGACATCATCTTCTCGACATCACCGAAGAGAGGCGATCGGAGACGGGGGTTCCCGACTCATCATCACCACCTCCTCCCGAAGGCCGGCCGCTCTTCATCATCGCACTGCCGCCGGTCGGACTTCCACTTCATCATCTCATACTCTCTCTCTCGGGTTGGGAGAAGCCAGGGTTGAGAGACGATCCATTTCCTTCATAGCCGATTCTTTCCAGCAGATTTCATTTCTTCGGCCGTTTATTTCTTCATAGTTTTCTTCACAGCATTTGTTTTTACAGCAATTCGATCACTTCTTAATCATTTTTTTTCTTCAGCAATTTCACAATTTCTTCACAGCAGCTTCAATTCCCAGCAGCACATTCTTCTTTGTTCTTCTTCATCAGATTAGATCCATTAGATTTCCAGCAGTTTCTTTCTTCTCATGCTTCAATTCCAACAGCCGTTCTTCAAATCCAGTAGCCGGCAGAGATCCATTTCTTCACAGCATATTATTTCTCCCCAGCAGTTTTTTTCTTTCATAGATTTCCAGCAGCCAGCACTTCCTCTTCACCGGCTTTACTTCTGGCAGCTTCTTCAGCAGCATTTCTGTTCAACAGCATTCGGCAGCTTCAATTTCCTCACAGTAGATCCAGCAGCTCCTTTCATTAGCCAACCTTGCAATTTAAGTGTTCCTTGTTGATTTTTCTTAATTGTTGAATGTTATGTGTTTGATTGTTAAATGCTTGTATTTGATGGATCTTCCCATTTCAATTTGCACTTACTTGAAGCCATTTTAAACATGTCTATCTTGTGATTGATTAAATGCCTCTTAGAACAGTTATTTTAAATTGTGAAGTTTCTTACTTGCTTAGCTGTTATTTTGTATTGCTTTCCCCATGCTTTAAGTTTCATGTCTTCATTTACATGCAATTAAGTTAGGTTAGATTAGATTTCTTCAATGCTGTAGTTTTGCTCTATGTTTAGTTTTGTTAAGGCTCTATTTCAAGTTGTCCTTTCTTTACTGCAATTGTAGTCAGATTAAACTAGATTTCATACCTGCTTTGCTATTTCTTTTCGTAGTATTAATGTTCAAATTCAAACCCCAGTTTCATATCAAAATCACAAAAGCAATAACATACAATCCTGACATTTATCATGTACCAACTATATTCGTTGGGAGACGACTCGAGTTACTCTATGCTACATTAGTTTAGAGGAGTTTGATACTTAAATTATATTTGATACTCGTGGTACGACACACGAGCCTTATCAATCCTTAACTGAGAAGGTTCAAGAAGAAACCTCTACTCAAGTTGAAAAACTTGAGAAAGAGAACTTCTCCTTGAAAACTCAAGTCAAGGACCTCAGAACAACCTTAGAACAATTCACTTCTGGTTCCAAGGGTCTTGACATGATCCTTGGAAAACAGAAGTCGGTTCTAAATCGATCCAGGTTAGGCTATAGAACAAAGTCTAGACAAAGATCCTACAATGCTATACTGAACCAGTCCAGACCTAAAGTTCAGGCATGGGTACCCAAACTGTGCCTGAACAAACAAACTGGATCAAATCAGTATTGGATCCCCAAGGACAAGATTCACATCTTGTCAAACCATTATTGTGGCTTTAGTCCAGGGGGAGCCAAATTAAAAATAATATTCATAGTTTGATAAATTTCTATTCTTGTTTTAATTTGCATGATTGCTTGTCTATTTAATTTCTGCAATTTACCATGCTTAGACTTAGGGCTGGTTAGTTTAAGGACTGAACCAACATAACTGAAATTTGAACAATATAGTATTGGGTGGCGGTGAGATGATAGTACGTTAGGGAAGCCTCTTCTAATAAGGTCAAGTATACTCTACTTGGTCTCATTAGACTGGTGAAACTAGTCGAAGCTACCGATCCAAGACCCAAACTAGTTAGACCAGAATTTTTCAAAAAATAATTTTGAAAATGAAATTTCATTAAAAGGCTTTGTCAAGGAAAGGGTTGATGATCCAATAAGGCTACGACTAAAGAAGGCCTAGTGCCTCGCCAAGACCTGGAAGCCAATTTTTGAATTTCAAATTTAAATTATTCTTTGTCAAATTCGAATCTAACACAAATTTTCAGTTAATTATAGATTCAAACATTTTTTAAAATAAAACTCAAAACCAATTGTTTTCAAAATTAATTTAACTTTTTCAAAATAAATCATGATTATTTAAAATAATTCTATCTACTAAAACCTGTCTCACAAAACCCATAAGGCTAACATGATTGATAACCCTAGATTTGGGTGAGACAGACTACGCAGTGAAAAATCAATTTAAGCTATTCCTGATTATAAGTGGATCCAAATCAACAAAACTCTTTATGTGTAGGAACATAAAGATTTGGACCAATGGATGTTGGATAGCGGGTGCTCCAGACACATAACTGGAGATAAATTGAAATTCACCAAACTCAAGTTCAAGAACCTAGGCTCAGTAGCATTTGGTAACAATGCTACACTCAAGGTGATTGGGTCAGGTAACATTGAACTTAAATCTGACTTTATTATTAAAAAGGTTCTTTTGGTTGAAGACTTTAAATTTAACCTGCTTAACATAAGTCAATTATGTGATACTGGTTATGTAGTTACCTTTACCAACTTTAACTGCCTGATTAGAAACTTGCAAGACTCAGAAATCATGCTTAAGGGCACTAGGAAAAATAATGTTTTCACTATAAACCTACCCCTAGTACCTAAATGCATGTTAACTCAGCTTGAACAATCAAACCTCTGGCATAGGAGATTAGGTCACACTAATCTGAGAATAATTTCGAAAATCACCCAACTTGGCCTAATTAAAGGTATTCCTAAAATTAAAAATCATGAAAACTTAATATGTGAATCATGTAATCAAGGTAAACAAACCAGGTCTAATCACAAACTAATTCAATCTGATCTAACTCAAACCACACTTGAGCTCCTAGAACCTTGACCTATTTGATTCACATGGAGCCAAGTCACTAAGCGGAAACCGGTACTGCTTAGTAATAGTTGATGATTACTCTAGGTTTACCTGGGTTAGATTTCTAAAGACCAAAGATGAAACCCTAAACCTAATCAATGATTTTTGTAAGTTAGTTGAAAATCAAAACGATACCAAAATCAAAAGACTTAGGAGTGATCACGGGGGAGAGTTTGAAAATCAATGATTCGAGGAATTTTGTAAGGTAAACGGGTATATACACGAATTTTCGTGTCCTAGAACCCCCCAGCAAAATGGGATAGTTGAAAGGAAAAATAGAACCCTACAGGAAGCCACTAGGGCTATGCTCAATGAATTCAACCTAGATAATCAATATTGGGCAGAAGCAATTAAGACGGCGTGCTACATTCAAAATAGGGTCCTAATTAACAAACGACACAATAAAACACCCTATGAATTATACTACCATAGACTTCCAAACCTACACTACCTAAGGGTCTTTGGGTGCAAAGTCCACATCCTAAACACCAAGGACTATCTAGGTAAATTTCAGTCTAAGTCAACCCCAGGCATCTTCCTAGGATATTCAACCACAAGTAGAGCCTATAGGGTTTACAACAAACAAACTAAGAAAATTGAAGAAACAACAAATCTAATATTTGATGAAGAAATTAACTCAAAATCTGATAATCCAGATCTAAATTCATCAAATACTGATCAAGAAGATAATGAACAAGCTATTGAACCTTTAATTGAACCCATAAATGAACTAATTATTGAACCAACTAATGAGTCAATTGAACCAACTATTGAACCAAATATTGAAACAAATATTGAACCAAACCGACCAGCCGGACCTGAGGCTGAACCAAGTTCTAGAAAAACCAAGAAACCCAGACTCAGACACCCAACTGATCAAATAGTGGGTGATCCAACATTAGGAGTCAGAACTAGGTCTTCCTATAGAAACCTTAGTTAGATAGCAATGATTTCAAAAATTGAACCTAAGACTATAGAGGAAGCCTTACCTGATCTTGATTGGATCATAGCTATGCAAGAAGAGTTAGCCCAATTTGAGAGGAACCAAGTCTGGGAACTAATACCTAAACCGAGGTCAAATCCATCATTGACACTAAGTAGGTTTTTAGGAATAAGCTAAATGATCAAGGAGAAATAGTTAGAAATAAAGCCCGCTTAGTAGCGAAACGGTTCAGTCAAGTAGAAGGGTTAGATTATGACGAAACCTATGCCCCGGTAGCTAGACTTGAGTCCATTAGGATATTATTAGCCTTTGCATCCCATAAAGGATTTAAATTATACCAAAGGATGTAAAGTCAGCTTTTCTAAATGGATTCATTAAGGAAGAAGTCTATGTAGGACAACCTCCTGGTTTCGAGGACTTAGAAAGACCTAACCACGTTTACAAACTCACTAAAGCACTTTATGGACTAAAACAAGCACCTAGGGCCTGGTATGAACGCTTATCAACCTACCTAATTTCTAAAGAATTTAAACAAGGACAAATTGACTCAACCCTATTTATTAAGACCTTAGGAAAAGAAATCTTTATTGCCCAAATTTACGTCGATGACATAATCTTTGGGTCTACTAACTCTAATTTCTTAAAAGAATTCGTTAAAATAATAGAAAATGAATTTGAAATGAGCTTAGTTGGTGAGCTCAACTTCTTTATAGGGTTACAAATTAAACAAACTAGGGATGGAAACTATGTCCATCAATCCAAATATGCTAAGGAATTAATAAAGAAATTTAAAATGGATAACTCTAAAAGCATAAGTACCCCCATGGCCACAAATGTAAAAATAGATAGTGACCCTGATAGTAAACCAGTAGACCTTAAACTCTATAGAAGTATGATTGGAAGTCTACTGTACCTTACAGCCAGCAGACCTGATATCCTTTTTGCTGTAGGAATGTGTGCTAGATACCAAACCTGTGCTATGAAAACACACTTAGCAGCCCTAAAAAGAATACTAAGATATGTTAAGGGCACCCTAAATGTAGGGATTTGGTATCCTAGGACCTCAACCTTTGACTTGTCAGGATACTCGGATTCTGACTACGCTGGTTGTAAATTAGATAGCAAGAGCACAAGTGGAAGCTGTCAACTGTTAGGAAATAGTCTAGTAAGTTGGTGCAGCAGAAAACAACACTGTATAGTTCTATCCACAACTGAAGCTGAGTATGTAGCTTTAGGAGAGTGTGTAGCACAACTCTTATGGATGATGCACACTCTCAAAGACTTCCAGCTTAACTACAATCAAACTCAGGTCTACATTGATAATATAAGCTCAATTAACCTAACTAAGAATCCAATCTAACACTCCAGAACTAAACACATAGAAGTCAAACACCACTTTGTAAGAGATCACGTAGCCAGGGGTGAGATAGTCCTTAAGCATGTAGATTCTAAATCTAACTTAGCTGACATATTCACCAAACCCCTACCTGAGTTTGAGTTCAGCTCACTAAGAAGGCAGTTAGGGTTATACTGGGTTGAATAGGTTTAATCTACTTCTGTTTTTTTAACTGTTTTACTTTAAAATCAGTTTCTAAATTAATTTTAAAACTGCTTTACTTGATTTTAAAACCAGTTTCTACGAGTTTGAAAAATCTTTTTACAATTTTAAAATCAATTTTTCGACTTAGTTTTTTTTGGGAAAAACTACCCCTTTCAAAACTAGGGCTTTTTCGCAAATGGACTTAGCCTAGGCCCTAACCCTAGAACTGTATGCACCTATAGATCTAGAAGCCAGCATCTCACAAGCACCTTAGGGTACTTTTGATTGATCACCTAGAATGGGATGAGATGCTTAGGTCTTTGCCTTGATTCAAGATGCTTAAGTCTGTGCATCTGCAGTAATTGGGGCACTAAGTACCAATATACAGGTTAAGTGTCAAGCTTAAAAAATCTAACTTGAACAAAACACTTAACTTGACTAACCCTAGCGAAAACTACTGTCTATAACAGTTAGTAAGTAGCTAATTGGGTTAGACAGGACCCGAGCGAGATAATTCAAATTGATTTGGTCCAAGATTATATCTTGAATTGGTTCAGTACAGCACATTATTCTTTTGCTATATCCTTATGCAATTTTTTGCTATATTGCTTTGTTTTTTTTTATATATGGCAAAGGGGGAGAGATTGGAAAGGAGAGAAGATTTTAAAATTTTTTTAAAAATTTTTTTCTCAAAATTCAAAATTCTCCTTATCCTTTCTTCAAAAAATATTTAATCAAAGTTGCCTTCAAAACTATTTTTTTTTGTTTTTAAGTACTTGACTTAAACTGTCTTCAAAATTTCCAAGTACTTAACTTAAACTATTTTTAAAATTTCCAAGTACTTAACTTAAACTGTTTTCAAAAATTGCCAAGTACTTGACTTAAACCATTTTCAAAATTATGTCTAAGTACCTGACTTAAGATGTGTGTTATCTCTAAGTACTTATTTTCAAACTTCTCTAATAGAAAAGTTTCTAAGTATAAACCTTCTAATGTACTAAAGAGATTGAAAATTTTTTAAACTTTAGAAAATGTTTAGAAAATTGTCTAAGTTATTAACTTGAAATTTTTCTAAGTGTAAAGTTTATAAGTATAAATTTTCCAAAGTGCCCGACCAAAACTTTCCTTGGAAAAAGTTTTCTTCTAAGTGTTGAAAAAATTAATTCCATCTTAGACTTAGAAATCTTTCAAACCCCACGAATCTTTGAATAACCTAGGGGGAGATTCCTTCCAGGGGGAGGAAACTAAACTGTTATGGCTCCCGGGCGCCCCGGATGCCTCCGGCGCCCTGGGTTCAAGCCAACGAAGCAGATAGAGTTCAAGTTAGTGAGAAGCTAGCATACCAAGTCAACCCGGGTGCCCCCTGCTTCCAGGGCGCCCCCGTCAAACCCCGAGCCCGATCCTGGAGGGATAAGGGCTGACCGAGTTGCGGATGAGGGTTTGCGGATCGGGAGACACGTGGAGGGCCCCCCAGCGTCCCGGGCGCCCCCAAGACTGCTATAAAAGGGGCTCGACCCCTAAGGCTTCAAGACACAATTTCTTCCAATGCCAATACGCTCTTCGACTCAAGCGCTCTGCTCCGGAACCTCCCATCTCGAGATTCAAGCGTCGACGACGACCCTCTGCTCCGAAACACGATCCACACCGGGCGTCGGTAACGAAGAGTTTAATTTTTAGTTTACTGTACTATAATTGTAATATTTTTCTGTAAACATTTGCGCACATATAGAATTGCACGCAGTAAACGGTCAACGACCGTGGGCCTTAGAGTAGGAGCCGACCGCGACTCCGAACCATGTAAATTCGCTTGAGTTCTTGTGCTGTGTTTTCAATTCCGCTGCGTATTCTCTTAACCTCGAATCCAAAATTTTTTTAAACGATATTCACCCCCCCTCCTCTATCGTATTCTCTCGATCCAACACAATCTATTCGCCCTTAAGCAGATACCTAAGGAGCCACTCAAGGAGTACATCTAGCGGTTTAATAGGGTGGCGCAAGACGTGCCGAGTGCAACAATGGAGATACTCATCTGTGCTTGTACTCAAGGGCTCACTGAAGGGGACTTCTTGTAACGCCCGTCTTTTTTTTTTAAATTTTTTTCCACACCTTACGGTGAGGCGAGAGACGGTGTTACGCTAACATACATATAGGCACATGAACATTGTAATGCAGTGGAATAATTTAAAACTTTTATACATACATGCACCTAACACTTGAATGTTGTAGACATGTCTTATACTATCATTCCTAAACATAGCGACATGGTAACTTAGCATGTTAACATCATACATAACATCATGATATAAAAATCACATAAAGCAGCCATAAGCATCATAGGTAGTAAGTTATTCTTCAGACATAACTATCATAAGTATAATATGAAACTTAAGAAGACAGTGCAAAACATAAGGCATGAGACAAAGTATAAATATGAGAATCTTTTTCCTTTTCTCCTTGCCATGTCACTACCACACACATACTTTTGCCCCTCCTGCTGCTTCCCTTAATATCTTCTTGCTTGATCTGCGGTATAAGACAATAAAACTATAAGCACATAAGCTTAGTAAGACCCTTCCCTACTCACTAAAACCATACGTCACATAAAATATAAGCATAGAAACATTTAACATGATATGATTCTTAACATAAAACGTAAGTGTATGAAACATTTAACATGACATGATTCTTAGTATAAAACATAAACATAATAAACATTCGACATGTCATGGTTCTTAATCATAAAACATAAACATAATAAACATTTAACATGGCATGGTTCTTAATCATAAAACATGAACATAATAAACATAGTTCTTAATCATAAAACATGAACATAGTAAACATGATTCTTAATCATGAAACATGAATATAATAAACATTTAACATGGTATGGTTCTTAATCTTAAAACATGAACATAATAAACATGGTTCTTAATCATAAAACATGAACATAATAAACATTTAACATGGCATGGTTCTTAATCATAAAACATAAATATAATAAACATTATTTAACATAGATGCATAACATGAAGGGATGCATGAGTCAAATGCATATAACATATGGATGCTTATTTGAAAATCATACTTATAAATACTTAAATATAATCATCACATCATGGGGGCCCTGTCTTGTACCACATACATACATCATATGCGCGCATCCCTAAGTAAATACGAGGTAGCTAATCTCGACCTACTAGGGTAAGGACAGCTACGGTAGTCCCAGAATCGTGGATAGCTTCTTCGGTAGTCCAGAACCATGGACAGCTTCATAAGTAGTCCAGAACCGTGGACAGCTTCATTGGTAGTCCAGAACCGTGGACCTTACTTAGGTCCAGTACAAGCCCATTCATAAAGTAAAATAGTTTCACATGCTTCTTCATTCATAGAACATACATGGCATGATTAAAGACATAAACAGGATCCTATTACATGGGGCATGGTATAAAGCATACTCAACATTTCATCATTCATACTTAATGCATAACATCATCATTATACCTTAAAGGCATGAACATTATCTTCATTCATCATTTTCATTGCATATCATCATTATGCCTCGAAGGCATGAACCTTATCTTCATTCATCATTTTCATTCATAAGACATGACATACATACATAATTATGTCCTGAGGTATAAACACCATCTTAGTTCATAAAGCTTGCATGATCACGGTACCTCAGGTAAGCATGCATTACATACATGGTACATATCACATATCATACACGATCATGGTATTTATCATAAAACATGCATGGGTAAGATCCATATGAACATGATACATACTATCTAGGTTTATAACATTCAACATAAACATGAATAAGTTTACATAACTATCTTATACATATGTCCAAAGTGTTTATCTTAACGCATGCATACTTCTACCTACCTCACGACACATGTGTTCATAACATATGGTGGAAGACATTCATAAATAAATCCTACTAGAACATGATACATAACATAACATACAGGGTCATAATGCATGACATATAAACTTAGGGTTTGGACATTACCAAAAACCATACAACATCCTTGAACCTATTCACATACAATACATACACTACTATAGGAAGCCATTAGAACCCTTGATTGGAGTTAACCCTAACTCCTAGCCCTACATCTTGGTCTTGGCCGAAACCCTATAAGGTCACAAGCACATGGGAGAATTCATAAAACTCCCAATTAACATCTAATACCATATAAACAATACCATAGGAGCCATTAGAACCCATGATTAGAGTTAACCCTAGCTCTTAGCCCTATATCATGCCTTGGCCGAAACTTGCAAGGGCACAAGGGCATGTAAAATTTATACAATTCACCATTAACATCCCTTGTATATTAAGGAACCATAAGGAACATGCTTAGAGAGTTAGATCTAGTCCTAACCATGAACCCATGGTGGTGGCCGAAAGTTACCAAGGGCCTTTGGTGCTTCAAAAATTCCACCACTCACCATACCCTCTTTTTTTATCTTAAGGAAGCATTATGAAACATGAATGAGGTTTTAACATCATCCTAACCCTAAAACCTACCTTGGCCGAAAGTTGTAGGAGTCAAGTTCATGGTTTTCCCAACATAGAACCCAACAAAACTTCATATCATGATAAACATCAAGGAAAAACCATTATACCATAGGTGAGGGAGTCTTACCTTGGTTTATCTTGATTATAACCTTGAATAGAGAAGCAAAAAGAGAACCTCCTTGACCTTAGACCACTCCTAGTCCTTATAGTCTTGTAGGAAGCCCTTGGATCTTGAAGAATAAGTCTTCTTGTGAAGCTTCTCCAAGGGGAAACCCCTTTGTAGGTTTTCGGCTAGAAGGAGGAAGAAGAGGGAGAGAAGGAGCTTTGGTGGAAGAAGAAAACAATAACTTAAGTGATAAGTTGTCTCTTCCCTTCCCCTCTCTTTTATACTAAGTGAAGGGGGCAAATGAAGGGGCATGGTGCCTCTTCTCATGGTGACCCTTCACTTCCTTAAACCTTAACTAAAATCCTCTTCATTCCCTAATAGCACTCCCTTGGTAGGTGAATTGGTTAGTACATGCATGGTGATACACTATGTCCAAGGTTCAATCCTTGGTGCATGCACTTATTTTTATTACTTTTATAATTATTTTTTCCAAGGCCCATATAAGAGCCCACTACGACTCATGTTAATATTTCTAATTAAAATCTATTTCCATTCTTGATAAAATTTTACCTAAGGTCCCTTAATAGCCATGGTATTAGAAGGGCCCATGTAAGGCTCATACTACTTCCTAATCTATATCGAAAATCATGGATAATCATGCTAAGGTTCATACTAGTGTCCCTATGCTCCTTGAGACTCTATCTAGGCATGATCAATATTTTTAAAGAAAATATTGAGAAAATTTTCCGGATCGTTACACTTCTTCCGATCTTTGGTAAAGAAGCCCCCCGCCAATTTCGATGATTTGCTGGGACGCTCCGTCAATCATGTTAATGTGGAAGAAGTACAATACACTCATCGCAAGGAACCAGTCAGAGTCCCCCCTCCGAAGGTTCCCTGGTCAGACAGGATGGAGCCCCCAGCCCCAGCTCGAGGGAAATACCTTCACCCCGGGGAGGACCAGTGGGCTGGTAGGTGCCGGCTGGTTGAGACGGTAGATACCGAGCAGCCAAAGCCATCACCTAGGTACAGTGGTTACCATGGCAGCTAAACACACTCCACCAAGGAGTGTCACGCCTTGAAGAAGAAGTTTGGCGAGGAGGCAAATACCAAACCTCGAAGAAAGTGGAATAATGCTCCGTCAAGCATGTTAACGTGGAAGAAGTACAATATGTCCGTCGCAAGGAACCAGTCAGAGTCCCCCCTCTGGAGGTCCCTCGGTCAGACAGGAGGGAGCCCCCAGCCCCAGCTCGAGGGAAAGACCTTCACCCCGGGGAGGACCAGTGGGCTGGTAGGCGCCGGCTGGTTGAGACGGTAGATACCGAGTAGCCAGAGCCATCACCCAGGTACTGTGGTTACCATGGCAGCTCAACACACTCCACCAAGGAGTGTCACGCCTTGAAGAAGAAGTTCGGCGAGGTGGCAAATACCAAACCTTGAAGAAAGTGGAATAAGCTAGGATATCGCCGAAAGTCGCCAAGGCGAAGCTTTTCCCCTCGGCGACAGCATGCGGGGGGAAATGTGACCCGACATCGGCTCGGTCATGGTCACGGGGAAGAAGTCGGGGGCCTGCACCCCGTAGATCTCTCTCCTTAGAAAGTGATCCCCGGAAGGGAAAGACCCCCATGCATGGTCCGCCCTTGGGCCATGTTGGGGTAATCTCCGGAGGACCCACCGGTGGAGATTCCCACCGTGCTAGAAAGTCCCATACCCGACGACTGGAGAACTACTCCATCGGGACCTGTCGTAGTTTGGAGCACGACCCTATAATATCCTTCGGTCCGGCGGACCTGGAAGAAGTGGAATCTCCCCACGAGGATGCCATAGTAATCCTAGCCCGTATTGCCAACTACGAGGTTAAGCACATCTTTGTGGACATAGGGAGTTCCGTGAACATCCTGTATAAGGAAGCTCTGGACCAGATACAGATCGACGAGGACGAGCTACTCCCGATCTCGACTCCACTGTTTGTATTTACAGGGTATCGAGTGCAGCCGATAGGGCAAATTACCCTATCGCTCTCATTGGGATGCGACGCGCTGGAGAGGACCAGGAGGACTCCCTTCTTGATCGTGGGCGCACCCTCCTCCTACAACTCCATCCTGGGCCGCCCGGCGCTCAGGACTTTCCAAGCGGTGGTCTCTATTTACCACCAGAAGATAAAGTTTCCGGTAGGAGACCGAGTGGTTTTAGTCAAAGGAGACCAGCTGGTATCTCGGCGGTGCTACAGTAGGGACGTCAGAACAGAATCCTGGAAGAACCCAAAGTATCTTGAAGGCTAGCTGAACGATGTCAGGCACATAGGGAGAAGGGAAAAGGCTTGGGAGGTCCGGGCCAGACAACCGTCTCTAACCCTCCCGATCCCGGTAAGACTTGCATTATATATTGAGTGTCCCTCTGTGTATTTTTGCTGCCTTGTAGCAACATCAAGTAATAAAAGAAGACCCTTTCTCCCAAGTTCCAATGTACTACTGAGGAATTCAAAACCCTAGTAGCTCACGGTGCAGCCGATGCCCGAGGTACTTAGGCTTGGTCCGGGTTGCTACGCCCGACCAAGTACCCAAAACCCTAATACCTCACGGTGCAGTCGATGCCCGGGGTACTTAGGCTTAGTTAGGGTTGCTATGCCCGATCAAGTACGCAAAACCCTAATACCTCGCGGTGCAGCCGATGCCCAGGGTAATTAGGTTTGGTCCGGATTGTTATGCCTGACCAAGTTGTTAGGATCTTGTCGTGAAGCTAGAGGGGGGGGGTGAATAGTTTTTCTTCGATTTTTCTTCCTACAAAGTTAGTGCGCAAGCGGAATAAACAAAAACAAAAACTAGAACTAAGAAGAACACACCGATTTACATGGTTCGGAGATAAAACTCCTACTCCACTGCTGCCCGTAAGGTCGACGATCCTGATCCATTGGTGGATGATTCCTCGGAGCACCTCCAGCTAGCTCTTGTCGCTCCTTGTGGGTGGAGAAACCTCACCACAAGTCTTGGACAATCCCTGAGCAATATAAGGCTACTAACAAGCTTTAACTAAGTATGTTTCGCTAAGAAGAAACAACCTTAAATGAGATCTCTTAAATAGAGCTCAAGGCTGAAATGACCGTTGCCAGTCGACTGGTCCAGTACCAGTCGACTGGTATTTTCGATTTCGAAAGTCACAGCCTGACTCTTCAAATCCCGGTCACTACCAGTCGACCAATCAGGATCAATCGACTGGTCCATCCCTAAGTCTAGGGTTACCCTTCCCGAGTACATTTCTCTCCGCACTCGAACCCTCACGACTTAGTTCCCGAGTACAATTCCCTCAGCACTCAGACCCTTACAACCTGGTTGACTCTCCATCCAGCAGCCTCGATCTGTTGCCTTCGCACCCTCTTCATCTTTGGCTCTCGTCCCTCAGATGTCCACACAAGCCCTCGGCTTGCCTCCATGTCATCCTTCACACATGCCTCGAAGTCCGCGTCTCTCGGCTCATCGTCCCTACTCCAGCAGCCTAGACCTATTGCCTTCAAGCCCTCTTCGACTTTGGCCCTCGTCCCTCAGATGCGCACACAAGCCCTCGGCTTGCCTCCATGCCATCCTTCACGTACGCCTCGAAGTTCGCTTCCCTCGGCTCATCGTTCCTGTTTTGTCCATGGTCCCTCGGATGCGCACACAAGCCCACAACTTGCCTCCATGCCACCCTTCACCGTACCCGAAGACATCCAACTAAGTCGATGTGTATCCTACAAACCTGCACACTTACATACACATATTAGATCAATATGAAATCCTAACTTAATCATATTGACACACACATCAAAACTCATGATCCTCCCGATCATACTTGGGCCGATTGCCCCAACAATCTCCCCGTTTTTGATTTATGGCAATATGTTTAAGTCAGGTGTAAAAACAACAACAATAACAACTGAATATTAAAAGACATAGTAAGAAGCATAAACATGACCTCCCCCTTAACCTATGCCCTCCACATAATTTTCAGTTTTCTACAACACCAACTTAAGTTAAACCAAACTTAAACCCACAAGTTCTCTCCCTTTGACACCATCAAAAAGATTGCCCCAAGCAATTCTAACCCTAGTGTCAATTGTAAGATGTGTATACTGAAAGACATGAGTTTCTTTATATGAACATCTTTATTATGAAAAGAGAATCACAACTACACTAGGTGTTTGTTTATAATAGTACATATACGAAGTCCAATTACTTTGCATTGTAGATAACATGGTGTGTGGTGTCACACAGAAGATCGTGTTCGATTCCTTGCTTAGTATAAATAAGAGGCCCACAACCGAGATGGATTGGACAACCCATCAGGATAGTTGTAGTGTAATTAGGTGTGGTTGGTCTTGACCATAGAATTACACTAGTGTGCTATGAGTACATTGAGCAGGACCGAAACCCGAGGTTATCCAATTTGTACCGACTCGATAATTGGATAGGACCTCAGTTTATATTATAGATTACGATCCCTTAATCCCGAAATAATATCGGGCATATATTATTAATTATTGTTTCTTTGATTTACCAATGGGCGAGATCTATTCTGTTAAATCGATAGGCCCGATAAGTTGGGAGATAATATTAATAATATGATGTGCCGATAATTATTGACGGAATCCGTGTCATGGTGAGTCAAGACGATGATGCCCCCTTGATGAGCTCAAGAGGTTCATCGTGCTAAACCCTGCAGGTGGATTTGATCCGGCACGATGATAAGGTTGAGTGGTACTAGTCAAGAATCCAGAAGTTAATTAATTTAAATTGTCAGTAATTTAATTAATTAATGGGCATTCGAGATCTTAAACATGGGGGGATGGACGACTCGTAATATGTGGAGCCCATATGAAAATATGGGGGTTGGTGAGGAAGTTCAATTAAGATCCTTTAGTGGAATGGATCTTAATTAATAGATCGGGTTTAGATCCATTAACGGGCCAAGCTCCAACTCCTCCTCTTGGTCCCTACCTTAGCCCTATAAATACCCTATGAGATCAAGAAACGAAGGCTTAATCCAAGAGTTGAAACCCAAGGCTTCTCTCCTCTCCTCCTTCTCTTCCTTCTCTCCTAGGGTTCGACGGCGCAACAAAGAAGAGAGGAGTTTTGTCTCCTCGGTTCTTCTTCCTTCCTCCACAAAACTTTGGTTGGGGATCATAGAGATAAGGGAGAGAGGTTCTCTACCTTTTGTGGTGCTCGGTGAAGGTGAAGGAGGTGCCGGCGGCAAGGAAGAGGCGCCGCAACCACCCCTTGCGGCGGCGGCTCAAGGTTGAGGGAGAGAGGGTTGCGCGGGCTATTTGAGTGAGAAAGAAGGATAATTTTCTCCTTCATCATCTCCTTCTCCTTCCTCTCTAGGTCTGCTATCGGTCCGGAGGGCTTGGAGAATTCCTCGAGGTAGCTTGCGCAGAAGGAAGGGAGAAGCAGACGAAGTGACGACACGACTGGAGGCGCATTGGAGACCAAAGGCCATGAAAGTTGGAAAATCTAAGATTTTCTCTATGTTTTTTTTTCATGTTGATTGGTTATGTGCTTGGTTGTGTGGAAGTGTTAGAAAATTCCTCAAGATAAATTACTAAGTGGAGAGGGACTAAGGGTCCCACGACCTCCATTGTAATCTGATATGTGATGCGAACAAGCCCGCGCTTGTTCTGCGGATCACAAGTTCAAAAAAAATTATAGGGGATTATTGAAGAGTGTGTGGACTTCCCCAACAAAAGGCACATAATCCTAAATAGTTCCCTTAGTGTCGTGCAATGGTAACACTAAGATACAATTATTAGTATCCTCCCCAACGGAGTCACTGCTAATAAATTGTAGGGCCGAAGTTGACCAACTATTAGTCTTACTTGTCAAAAAGTTAGGTTGACAAGATAGTAAGACTAATGGGTAAAACTTTCTCTAATGAATGTAGAGTTTGTATACGTCCACACTAACGTGGCATGCAAATTCTCGGTGTTTGAGATGTTGGTTGATTTCGAAAATTAATTGTTTTGAGAAATCAATTTATTTTTGATTTCTAAAGTTGTGTATTGTGATTCTCAAGATTTTCATGATGGCTTTTACTCCACTAGCAACAATTCTTAAGGACAACAAACTTACTGGTCCAAACTACATAGACTGGAATAGGAACCTTGACATTGTCCTCACTGCTGAAGAATATAAATTTGTACTCTTCGAGGAATGTCCAGAAAAACCTAGAGACGATTCTAGTGAAGGGCATAAGGAGCATTACAAGAAGTGGGTCAAGGCAGATGAGATGGCGCGGTGCTACATTTTGGCATCTATGTCGAATGTGCTGCAACATCAGCATCAAGCCATGCCCACTGCTGGAGACATAATGTTGAACCTTAAGGAGCTCTTCGGACACTAGAATCGGGCAGCTAGGCAGCTAGTAATGAAAAATCTGATGACGACCACTATGGTCGAAGGGACACCTATTAGGGATCATGTCCTGAAAATGATGGCCCACCTTAATGAGATTGAGGTAGTTGGTGGAGCTATCGACGGGGAATCCCAGGTCGATATAATACTCCAATCTCTGCCTAGGAGTTTTGAGTAGTTCTGGCTCAACTAAAACATGAACAAGCATGAGTATATGTTGGGGGAACTCCTGGGAGAACTCCAGTTGGCAGAGGGCCTCTTTCGTCAGAATTCGCAGGCCTTAGTTACTCAAAAGGTTTCTACTTCTATGACGAAAGGCCAGAAGAAGAAGAAACAAGGTGGGTTCAAGAAGGCAGCAGCATTGCAAGGACCCCGCACTGACGTGAAGAAGCCGAAAGGCAAGTGCTTCACGTGCAAACAAATTGGGCACTGGATAGTGGACTGTCCCCGTCGGAAAAACAAAGGTATTTCTTCAGCCTTAGTCGTTGAAACATGTTTAGCAGTGCTATCTACCAGTACCTGGTGCGTAGATACAGGAGCCACTAACCATGTCTGCAATACTCTACAGGGGTTCCAGGAAACCCGACGACTAGCTAATGAAGAAATCGTGGTCTACATGGGTGATACTACAAGAGTGGCAGCAGTTGCAGTGGGAGTTTTTTATTTGTCTTTTGAGAAAAATAAAGTGTTAGTTCTGAGACATTGCCTTTATGTACCTTCATTTAGAAAGAATCTAATTTCAGTTTCTAAGTTGTTTAAGGATGGATATTCTGTTACTTTTGATAATAAAATTGTTATTAAAAGAAATAGAGAGATTATCTGTTTGGGTATAATGATTGGCAATCTGTATACTCTAGAACCAAAACCTCCCACGATGCATACTGAAGTAAATAGCTCATCATCTAACTCAAATAAGAGAAAAGAGCCTTCTAGATGAATCAGACGTATCTTTGGCACCTTAGGCTTGGCCATATTAACCTTAGTAGAATTTAGAGGTTGATAACCGATGGGCCCCTGGGTTCAATGGTGGTGGAGGATCTCCCGACCTGTGAGTCTTGCTTGGAAGGTAAAATGACCAATAGGCGTTTCAAGGAGCCACTAACCATGTCTGCAATACTCTGCAGGGGTTCCAGGAAACCCGACGGCTAGCTAATGAAGAAATCATGGTCTACATGGGTGATACTACAAGAGTGGCAGCAGTTGCAGTGGGAGTTTTTTATTTGTCTTTTGAGAAAAATAAAGTGTTAGTTCTGAGACATTGCCTTTATGTACCTTCATTTAGAAAGAATCTAATTTCAGTTTCTAAGTTGTTTAAGGATGGATATTCTGTTACTTTTGATAATAAAATTGTTATTAAAAGAAATAGAGAGATTATCTGTTTGGGTATAATGATCGGCAATCTGTATACTCTAGAACCAAAACCTCCCACGATGCATACTGAAGTAAATAGCTCATCATCTAACTCAAATAAGAGAAAAGAGCCTTCTAAGATGAATCAGACGTATCTTTGGCACCTTAGGCTTGGCCATATTAACCTTAGTAGAATTTAGAGGTTGATAACCGATGGGCCCCTGGGTTCAATGGTGGTGGAGGATCTCCCGACCTGTGAGTCTTGCTTGGAAGGTAAAATGACCAATAGGCGTTTCAAGGCTAAGGGGTATAGGACTAAAGATGTGTTAGAACTAATTCATTCTGATATGTGTGGTCTTATGTCAATCCAGGCTAGAGCTGGCTTTGAATACTTCATCACCTTCATTGGTGATTATTCAAGTTATGGATACATTTACCTGATGCGCCGCAAGTCTGAATGCTTTGATAAGTTCAAAGAGTTCAAGGCTGATGTGGAGAATCGTCAAGGTAAAGGTATTAAGACACTACAATCGGATCATGGTGGCGAGTACCTCTTTGGAGAGTTTAGGACCTTCCTATCAGAAGCTAGGATTCAGTCCCAGCTGACTGCACCTGGTACACCCCAACAGAACGGTGTTGCAGAGAGAAGGAATAGGACTCTTATGGAAATGGTTAGGTCAATGATGAGCTATTCAGACTTACCTGATTCATTCTGGGGATATGCTCTAGATACGGCTACGTATATTCTGAATATGGTAGCATCTAAGTCAGTCCCTTCTACTCCAATAGAATTGTGGACTAGGCGAAAGCCTAGTCTAGGACATATTCGGATTTGGGGTAGTCCAGCATATGTGCTGAAGGGAGATATTGATAAGTTGGAATCTTAAACAGAAGTACGCTTGTTTGTAGGCTATCCTAAGGGAACAAAGGGTGGTCAGTTCTATAGTCCTAAGGATCAGAAGGTGATCATAAGCACGAATGCTAGATTCTTAGAGGAGGACTATGTGATGAACCACAAGCCCAAGAGTAGACTAGTGCTTGAAGAATTAAGGGGGGACATTCCGACATTAGGACCAATTGTACAAGAGGACACACCACAAGTTACTGCACCGCGTGTCACTGAGAATACACAGGGGGTACCTCGTCGCAGTGGGAGGGTTGTCACACAGCCTGAAAGGTTCATGTTTTTGGGAGTCATCGGACTTGGTCCCTGGTAAAAATGAACCAGATCCCTGAACCTATGACGAGGCCCTCCAAGATAAGGATGCAGATTCTTGGCAAAGGGCAATGAACTCCTAGATAGAATCTATGGATTCTAACTATGTCTTGGAGCTAGTAGAACCACCCAATGGTGTAAAAGCCATAGGATGGAAGTGGATCTATAAGAGAAAGAGAGGATTAGACGGGAAGGTTGAAACCTTCGAAGCCAGGCTTGTTGCGAAAACGTACACTCAGAAAGAGGGTATCGATTATGAGGAGACCTTTTCGCCAGTAGCTATGCTTAAGTCGATCCGGATTCTCTTATCGATAGTAGCTCACATGGATTATGAGGTATGGCAGATGGACGTCAATACAACTTTCCTTAATGGAAGTCTTGAGGAGACCATCTACATGTAGCAATTTGAGGGGTTTATTGCAAAGGGCAAAGAGCATCTAGTGTGCAAGCTTAATCGATCCATTTATGGATTGAAGCAAGCTTCAAGATCATAGAACATCCAGTTTGATGAAGTGATCCAGTCATATGGATTCACTCAAAGCCCAGATGAGTTATGTGTATACAAAAGATGTGATGGAAACGTCGTGGTGTTTCTTGTACTTTACGTTGATGACATTTTGTTAATTGGAAACAATGTCAAAGTGTTATCAGATGTAAGGGTCTGACTATCTAAGCAGTTTGATATGAAGGACTTGGGGGAAGCGGGACACATCCTTGGGATCAAGGTCATAAGGGATCGCCAGAAAAGGATGTTATGCTTATCCCAAGCTTCATATGTTGACACCGTCTTGTCTCGTTTTAGCATGGACAACTCCAAGAAGGGTTTCGTACCCTTCAGGCATGGAGTTCCTCTATCCAAGGAGATGTGTCCGAAAACATCAAAGGAGATAGAGGAAATGAAGACAGTTCCTTATGCTTCGGCAGTAGGAAGCCTTATGTATGCTATGTTGTGCACGAGACCTGATATCTGTTTTGTCGTGGGCATGGTTAGCAGATATCAAAATAACCCTGGACAAGGACATTGGACTGCGGTAAAGCATATATTAAAATACCTAAGACGGACTAGGGATTATATGCTGGTTTACCAGGCAGACCAATTAGTCCTGTGGGTTATACGGACTCAGATTTCCAGTCAGATAGGGACAAAAGTAAGTCTACCTCAGGGGTTGTGTTTACTTTAGGAGGTGGAGCCATTGTTTGGAGGAGTGTCAAGCAGAAGTGTGTGGCGGACTCCACCATGGAAGCTGAATATGTGGGAGCCTCAGTGGCAACCAAGGAAGCTGTATGGCTCAGGAACATCATCATGGACTTGGATGTGATTCCTGGTTTGCCCAGATCTATCACAATCTTTTGTAATAACAGTGGTGCAGTTGCAAACTCGAAGGATCCACGAGCCCATAAGGCGAGTAAACACAGAGCGCAAGTACCACCTGATACGAGAAATCGTAAAGCGAGGAGAAGTGGCTGTCGCTAAAATTGCATCAGAGAATAACCTAGCAGATCCTTTCACGAAAGCTCTTCCAGCTAAGGATTTTGATAGGCATGTGGAGGATATGGGAGTCAAATGGATGGCAGTGGGAGAACAGCAGTGTCTTTAAGTATAAGTGGGAGATTGTAAGATGTGTATACTGAAAGACATGAGTTTCTTTATATGAACAATTTTATTATGAAAAGAGAATCACAACTACACTAGGTGTTTATGTTGGATCGAGAAAACACGATAGAGGGGGGGGGTGAATATCGTGAAACCGTTTCGGATTAGAAGAAAGATAATGCACAGCGGAAATTAAAAATAAATGAATAGAACTCAAGGATTTTTACTTGGTTCGTAGTCATGGTCGACTCCTACTCCAAGGCCCACGGTCCTTGACCGTTTACTGCCGGCAATTCTATAATGCGCAATGTTTTACAAAGAATTGTACAATTATAGTGCAGTAAAAAGAACAAGTTTCCTCTTCGTTACCGACGCCCAGTGTGGATCGTACTTCGGTGTGGAGGGTCATCATCGATGCTTAGAATCTTGAGAACGGAGGTTTCCGGAGCAGAGCGCTTGAGTCAAAGAACGTAGAGGCGTTAGAAAAGTTGTTGTCGAAGCCTTGGGGGTCGAGCCCCTTTTATAGCCCTCCTGGGGGCGCCCGGGATGCTGGGGGCACCTGACACGTGCCTTCAGATCCGAGAACCCTCATTCGAAGCTCAGTCAGAGCTTATCCCTCCACAATCGGGCTCGGAGCTGATGGGGGCACCCGGGACACTGGGGGAGCCCCGGTCCACATCCTTTTTGCAGTAGGAATGTGTGCTAGATACCAAACCTGTGCTAAGGAAACGCACTTAGCAGCCCTAAAAAGAATACTAAGATATGTTAAGGGCACCCTAAATGTAGGGATTTGGTATCCTAGGACTTCAACTTTTGATTTGTCAGGATATTCGGATTCTGACTATGCTGGTTGTAAATTAGATAGAAAGAGCACACGTGGAAGCTGCCAACTGTTAGGAAATAGTCTAGTAAGTTGGTGCAGTAGAAAACAATACTGTGTAGCTCTATCCACAACTGAAGTTGAGTATGTAGCCTTAGGGGGAGTGTGTAGCACAACTTTTAAGGATAATGCACACTCTTAAGGACTTCCAGCTCAACTACACCCAAACTCAGGTCTACATTGACAATATTAGCTCAATCAACCTAACTAAGAACCCAATCCAACATTCCAGAACTAAACACATAGAAGTTAAACACCAGTTTGTAAGAGATCATGTAGCCAGGGGTGAGATAGTCCTTAAGCATGTAGACTCTAAATCCAACTTAGCTGACATATTCACCAAACCCCTACCTGAGTCTGAGTTTAGCTCACTAAGAAGGCAGTTAGGATTATGCTTGGTAGAATAGGATGAGTCTACTTTTTGGTTTTCTTACTACGTTGTCCATTTCAAAATCAGTTTTAAAATAGTTTTTAAATGCTTTCAAAATCAGCTTTTACTTAGTTGTGAAAAGGTTTTCGACTTTGTTTTATTTTAAAACACCCCCTTTCAAAACTAGGGCTTTTTCGCAAATGGACTTAGCCTAGGCCCTAACCCTAGAACTGCATCCACCTATAGATTTAGAAGCCAGCATCTCACAAGCACCTTAGGGTACTTTTGATTGATAACTTAGAAAGGGTTGAGATGCTTACATCTTTGCCTTAATTCAAGATGCTTTAAGTCAGTGCATCTGCAGTAATTGGGGCACTAAATATAACTTACACAGTAATCAAGTTAAGTGTCATGTTTAGAAAATCTATCTTGAACAGAACACTTAACTTGACTAACCCTAGCCAAAACTACTGTTTATAACAGTTAGTAAGTAGCCAATTGGGTTAGACAGGTCCCTAAAAGAGGAAAGTGAAACTGATTTGGTTTAATTCTCATCATGAATTGGTTCAGTACAGCAAAATCATGCAAGTTATTTTCCTTTATGCAATTTAATTATTCTGTTTCTGCTATATTTATTTGTATTTGATATATGGCAAAGGGGGAGAGATAGGAAAGGAGAAAGTTTAAAATTTTTTTTCTAAGTTTAAAAATTTTTTTCTAAATTTTTTTTTTCAAAATTTCAAACTCTATCCTTTATTCAAAAAGTACTTATACTAAGTTTTTCAAAGTACTAAATTTTACTAAGTACGTAAGTTTTTAAAAAAAATAAAAAAACAAAAAACAAAACTTCCCTAAGTACTTATGTTTCTCAAAACTTCACTAAAGTACTTATGTCTTTCAAACTTTCCTAAATACAAACATTCCTAAGTACTTAAAACCAAAGTTTTTTTCCTAAGTACTTAAAACTTAATTTTTCAAATTTTCCTAAAGTACTTTGAACTGAGATTTTTGAATTTTTCTAAGTACTTCGAACTGAAACTTTCAAAATTTATTCTAAGTACTTTGAACTGAAGTTTTCAATCAAAATTTTTTCTAAGTCAAAAATTTTCCTAAGTACTTTGAACTAATTTTTCTAAGTACTCGAACTTAAATTTCTCTAAGCACTCAAACTTAAGTTTTCAAAAACCCTCTAAGTATTTTAAACTTAAGTTTTCAAAAAAAAAAAACTTTTTGAGTACTTAAACTTAAATTTTTGAAAATTTTCCTTAGTACTGAAACTTAAGTTTTCAAAATCCTTCTTAAGTTTTCAAAATTGTCTAAATATTTAAATCTAAATATTTTACAAGTTTTCCAAAATACATAACCAAAATTATTTTGGAAAATATAAAGTTTCTGTTGAAAATTATTCTAAGTAAAATCCATCCTTAAACTTAGAATTTATTTTCAAAAACCCCATGAAGTTTTGAAAAATCTAAGGGGAGATTCCTTCCTGGGGGAGGGAACAAAATTTAATTTTTACTTGCTCTGATTAACTTAACTTTTTGAACCAGGGTTGCCATAAATCAAAAAGGGGGAGATTGTTGGTGCAGAAAGCACCCAAGTCGAACCTAAGTTTTGATAATGGCAAAAGGTGTAACGCCCGTCCTTTTTTTTCTTTTCATAAAGCGGCGTTACGTTAACATACTTAGGGCATGTAGACATCATAAGGCAGCAGGATAACTTTAAGACTTACACATACATGCCCTACTACCATTCCTAACATAATGATATGGCATAAACGTAAACATAGTAAACATTATAAGCATGACATGATACATGGTATAAACGTAAACATAATAAACATTCTTAGCATGGCATTGTTAGTGATATGAGAGAAGTGTCCTAAGGCAATCGCCTTATGATGTAAACATTTATATTAATAAATGATAATTCACTATTTGAGTATACATGTTTTGTGTATTTGATTGGGATCTTAAACTCATCTACTGAATGTCCGTAATACAACTCACAGCATAAGAGAATTTGTGATGGGATCACAACTAGTGATTATCTCTAAATGTGCAAATGTGAAGTATTGAAAATATCCCTAGTCAATGAATTGATAAAAACGGACACTATCAATTCTGTTGAGACTAGCATGGGTTATTCTCTAATCAGCTGATTCTCACTGGCTGGTGACATTGGGATGTCCGGAGATAAACATGGATGCTAGTTAAGGGAACTAGTTCATTGGAGTGACTAGCTGTAAGACTTCATATGGGAATCTACATGTAGATATGTCAATGAAGTTCTAACTACAGCTTAAGTGCGATGTTCCTTTGACTTGCGGCATTCAAGTCATCTTGGTCATGGAGACTTATACTTTAACATCTTAAGCAAGCATCTCCAAGGAGGTGTGGACCCAGGATGATTGGGTATAAGCCGAAGTGCCCGAAGATGTTTGAACAGCCTACAAAGGATTCACCACTCCTTGCGAGGAGATGTATACCCAGGCCTATCGTCGGATTGTTACTCTGAAATCTCTGGCCAGAGTATATCATGTTTAGAGTGCGAGTCTCTAAATACATGAGAGTAATTAGAAATCCAAAGGACGAGAAAGACACTACTTGGGCTAGGTGTGACGTAGTTAGTCTAGTGGGGACTGACACAAACAGACCATGTCCTGAACCAAGTGGGTATAAGGTGGTGAAGGGAATGAGGCACGATTCATTAGAGCTGCTGAAGGGTTTCAGAATAATTTCTTCTGAGGTCAAACCGTTGATCTTTCTATAATTGGTTAATTATAGACGGCCAACATAAATCGAAAGTCTATTTAGTCACACGCACTACGAGTAATCGAGGGATTTAAAACGAGTTGAAAATTGGATTTTCCAATCAAGAGAAATAAGTCGAATCTGAGTTGATCAGAGGCGCAACGGAAACTTAAAATGGCTAAGTCTTTTGAAGGGTTATTGGGCGAATTAAATGAGTTTAATTCGCGATCGGTTCGGGTTATTTTGGCCGACCAAAGAGGGTGTCCACCCTCTTGGTTTGGCCGGCCAATAAAAAGGGGATAAACCAATTTAATTAGTTTAATTAATAAAATAAATCTAGCGCGATTTGTTTTATAAATTATGGATAAATAAATTGATATATAAAGAAATTTATATAAAGAGATTTATAAAGAAATTTGTAGTAAATTTATTCTTTTTATGGAAATTAAAATAAACCATGAATTGGTTTAATTTTAATTTATAAAATCAATTATGAATTGATTTATCCATGATAAGAAAATTTTATACAAATTTTATTCCATAATTAAAAGAGAGAGAGTATTTGTTTTATTATAAAGTTGGTTATAATAAAACTTGGTTTAAACGGAATAATTCATAAAAGAATTTATATGATAAATTTGTTATGAAAATTCCGTTAAGAGGGAGACTTGGCAAGGGAGATGCTACTATATAATGAAACACAAGAAAACCCTAAAAAAGGCTCTCCTCACCTCCTCTCTCTCTCCTTCCGTGCGGCACCAAATAGCAGTGTTGTTCCTTCTCCATGCAATTCATTGCTCATGTTCCTTCTCCACGCAATTAATTGCATGAAATTAAACTTCCTTCTCCACGCAATTAATTGCCCATGCAATTAATCTGTTCCAAGAGAGGAGTACGAGGAGGAAGAAAGAAGTTGCCTCACACAACTTGTTGGAGCAGATGAAAGAAATTGCCTCACGCAATTTCTTGGAGGAGAAATAAATTGCATCACGCAATTAATTTCTTGGAGCAGAAGAGTTGCCTCACGGCAACTTTCTAGGAAGAATTTTTCTTCGAGCAGGAAGCATATGACGAACGGATCGCGTCTCCTTCCTTCCCTTTTCGGAATTTAGATTCCGACTCTTGGAGGTTAGTTTCCTTTCTTCTATCTTGATCTTCTAGTTGTGCCTTCCGAGAATCTAGTAGTTCTCGTCAGCACAAAACCCGTGACTTTGCGAAGTCATCTCGAAGAGAACTCGGCGTGGACGCGAATAGAGGCGGAGCTTCCAAGGGACGCTACGGTTGGATCTCGTCCCTTACTTCGAGTTACGAGAGGTATAATGTAAATTAGTTTACTTTTCCGCAAAGTTTTATTTTATGATCATGTCCACACACCATAAGGTTGCATGCTAGATACGGAGTTAAAATAATTTAGGAAATTATTTTATGCTAATTCTTCTGCTGCACGTAAAAATTTAAAATTTTACGAACTCGTATCCTTGTCAACATGCACCCGGTCTCAACAGGCATAATACATGGTATAAACATAACATAATAAACATTCTTAACATGGCATAATACATGGTATAAACATAACATAATAACATTCTTAGCATGACATAATACATGGTATAAACATATCTATAAGGTGTAAACCAACCTGTATGGCATAAACATGGGCATACTTCCTATCATAGCATATGAGCCTCTTCTTAACATAATCATGACATAGATCATTTGCTCTCATGCATATTTCTTAACATTAAGCGTAAGCATAAAACTTTATTAGCCTAGCATAATGCATAACATGAATGAATGCATGAGTGGAATGGATATACATAAGGATGCTTAACTTTTAAAAACATACTTTTAAATGTTTAAACATAATCATCATATCATTGGGGTCCCCGGCTTGTACCACATACATACATCATAAGCGCGCATCCCTAGCAAATCCGAGGTAGTGAGCCCCGACCTACTAGGGTAAGGACAACATAGTCGGTAGTCCCTAAACCGAGGCGTTCTTAAGGAGCCCATCCCTGTTGCACAGCTCCGGTAGTGCCAGAACCGTGGACAGCATAGTCGGTAGTCCATAACTGGGGCGTTCTTAAGGTGCCCATCCCTTGGACCCATACTTCGGTCCGGTACAAGCTCATTTATAAAGTAAAATACTTTACATGTTTCATCATTCATAAGACATTCATAGCATAACCATGTTACATAAAGCATGACTTAACACATGCTTGTCCTTTCATTGTTCATACTTATTGCATAGCATCATGATGCCTGGGAGGCATGAGCATTATCTTCATTCATAAACATGGTATGCATCTTCTTTCATAAACATGACATGCATCATTATTCATACAACATGGCATGCATCATTATTCATACAACATGGCATACATCTTCATACATAAAACATGGCATGCATACCTAAACATCATTCCTATTCCTAGTACTTGCATGATCATAGCATATAAGGTAAGCATTGCATCGAACATGACATGTTTTCATAGACATTTATCCTACTACATAGAGCTTGTATGATCATGATACATAAGGTAAACATTGCATTTCATGCCTAAGCATGATATCTATCTCAAGCATGCATAGGTAGGATTTCCATAACATTCTACCTACCATTCAAGTACATGGCATAGAACATAAAACATTCATAATAAACCCTATTAAGCATGGCATCCAATCATAACATACAACATAAAACATGATGCTTAAGGTTAGGGTTATAGGTAACATGATTTCTACCACATGCTTGAACCTATATAAATATATATATATATATTCTTCATGATAAGCATAAACCATCATTCTTTGAACCCTAACTCCACCCCAAACCCTAGATACATGGTTTGGCCAAAACCTATAAGGAGGAGTTCCATCAATTCCATAAACATGTAAGATAGCATAAGGTAAAGGAACAACCATACATCATCTATGAGACCATAGGAAGCCATTAGGGCTCATGATTAGGGTTAACCCTAACCTTTAGCCCTCCTTTCTAGGGCTAGCCGAAACCTATAAGGCCATGGGTGCATGAAAAAATTCCATTAAAATCCCCAATCAACCATTGAACACCAATCATACCATACCATAGGAGCCATTGGGGCCCTTACTTGAAGCAAGTCCTAACTTTCTGCCCTATTATCAATCTTGGCCGAAACTTGTAGGGTCTCTAGGCTATGTAAAAATTCACATAAATCATCCTCCATCTCCCTTATATCATGATAATACACAAAGTACATACTTGAAGGGTTAAAACCAACCCTAGCCATGGAATCCTTGAATAGTCCCAAGCCCTAAAGGGTCTTAGGGTACTCCAAAAATTCCCCAAAAATTATATTTATTCTCTAAACATTATAAGAACACATTAAAAACATGATTAAGATTTTTAGCATCCTCATGGACCCAAAAGTCCTTGGTGGCCGAAACCCTTAGGACTAGGGTTCTTGGTTTTTTTTTTCTTTCAACATCAATCCCAAAAACCAACCATTATTTTATGCTAAAAACATAAGGAACTATTATACCACAGGTGAGGGAGTCTTACCTTGGTTGATCTTGATTTTTAGACCTTAAAAGAGAAGGAAATTGTAAATCCCTTGGACACTTGAACCCCCTTGCCCTTGTAGCCTTGGAAAACCTTTAGATCTTGGTGATGAGACCTTCTTGTGGAGCTTTTCCAAGGGAGAACCTTTCCTTGAGGTTTCGGCTAGGATGAGGGAGGAGGAGGAAGAAAAATGAAATTGATGGAAGGAAGAAGGTAACTCCCAAACCCCCTTCTTTATAATACATTAAGGAGGGTAAGTGAAGAGTCATGGTGTCTTTTCCTCTTCCCTTAAGCCTTAACCAAACTCCATTTCATTTCCTCATAGCACTCCCTTGCTAGGTGAATTGGTTAGAGCATACATGGTTGTACAAGAGGTCCAAGGTTCAATCCTTGGTCCATGCACCTTATTTTTATTTTATTTTTCCTTTTATTTTCTATTATTTTCCCCAAAATTTTGAAAATTCTCTAAAAATTCCCCCATAATTATGTTAATATTTCTCATTAAAACCCCTTTATATTTATATTAATTTTTACCTAAAATTCTTCAATAATCATGGTACTAGAAAGTCCATATAAGGTCCATTAGTGCCTAACTTCCCAATTTAAATAGGAAATTTATGCTAAACTTACTCATAATCCTACTAATACTCCTAATTAAAATCCATTTATATTCATATTAACTTTTTGCTTAAAACCTACTAATAATCATGGTACTAGAAAGCCCATATAAGGCCCATTAGTACTTAGTTTCTCAATTTAAATGAGAAAATCATGGATTTCTAGGCTAAGGTTTGTACTAATATCTCTAGGTCCCTCAGAAAATTATCTAGACATGATCAATATTTTAAAGAAAATATTGAGAGAATTTTCTAGGTCGTTACAAAAGGGTTTAAAAATTAAGTCTTATGTGTTATCTAATGTAACGCCCGCTTTTTTTTCTTTTTTTTTTCATAAGCGGCGTTACATTAACATGCTTAGGGCATATAGACATCATAAGGCAGCGGAATAACTTTAACTTATACATGCCCTATTACCATTCTTAACTTAATGACATAGGAACCTTAGCATATTAACTTTGAACTTAAACATCATATCATATCATATCATACGTAACGTCATATCATAAGGTTCCATAAGTCAGACATATAAATAACCAAGGTGAAGTTCTAGCATAAACAGTAAACATAGAGTTTCCTGGGCCAAGTCACTACTACACACATGCGTTCTTGCCCTCCTGCTGCTTCCTTCATTGTCCCCTTGAATGATCTACGATATAAGGAAATAAGACTATAAGCACACAGGCTTAGTAAGACTCTTTCCTACTCACAAAACCATTCATCATTCATCATCTTATAATGAGCACATGAAAACATCAACATACTTGGTGCTCTACTTAAAACATAACATCTTAAATCACTTATCGTATACATAGCATGGCATGAACATAAACATAGTAAACCTTCTAAGCATGGCATGATACATGGCATAAACATAAACATGATGAACATAGACATGATAAACATAATACTTGGCATGAACATAAACATAGTAGACATTCTAAGCATGGCATAATTCATGGCATAAATCATAAACATAGTAGACATTCTAAGCATGGCATAATTCATGGTATGAATCATAAACATAGTGAACATTCTAAGCATGGCATAATTCATGGCATATCGTAAACATAGTGAACATTCTAAGCATGGCATAGTTCATGGCATATCGTAAACATAGTGAACATTCTAAGCATGGCATAATTCATTCATTCTCATGCATACTTCTTAACATGAAACGTAAGCATAAAATCTTATCAACATAGCATAATGCATAACATGAATGGATGCATGAGTGGAATGCATATACATAAGGATGCTTAACTTTTAAAACATACTTTTCATTGCTTAAACATAATCATCATAACATCATTTGGGGTCCCCGGCTTGTACCACATACATACATCATTGCGCGCATCCCTAACAAGTCCGAGGTCGCGAGCCCCAACCTACTAGGGTAAGGACAGCATAGTCGGTAGTCCCCGAACCGAGACGTTCTTAAGGTGCCCATCCCTGTTGCACAGCTCCGGTAGTGCCAGAACCGTGGACAGCTACGGTAGTCCAAAACCGGGGCGTTCTTAAGGTGCCCATCCCTTGGACCCATACTTCGGTCCGGTACAAGCCCATACATAAAGTAAAATACTTTTCATGCTTCATCATTCATATGCATTCATGGCATCTTTAACATAGCATAACTTGTTACGGCTCGGTCCGTCTACCGGCCCATTTACCGGTCCTCACGACCGTCGTACCGTCAACCATCGACCGTGCCGTCTTAGCATATTTATGCCTTAAAGACATAAGCATCATCTTTCATTCATCATCATTCATAGCATATTCATTCATTCATCATACTTAACATCATCATTATGCCTTAAAGGCATGAACCTTAACTTCATTCTTCACTTTCATTTTTTTAGACATGGCATCATTTTCATTCTTAAACATGGCATCATTTTCATTCTTAAACATAAACATAACATACTTAACATGGCATCATTTTCATTCTTAAACATGACATCATCCTCATTCTTAAACATAAACATAACATACTTAACATGGCATCATTCATATCATGAACCTAACATATCATAGCATCATTTTTGTCGTGATCATAACCCTATCATTCTTATCATGGCATCATTCATATCCTAAACATATACTTATCATACTTATCATGGAAACACATAAACATATACTTGAAGTTAAAGGCTCAACCCTAACCCTTGGGCCCTTGAGGTTGGCCGAACATATGGGGTCTCTAGGGTAATCCAAAAATTCCCAAAATTTATACTTAACCTCCACATATCATAAGGGAACATAAATTAACATTATCAAGATTTTTGGATTAATTATAGACCTTTAAATCATGGTGACCGAAACCCTTAAACTTAGGGTTCTTAGTTTTGTTTCTTTCATGTTGGCCGAAACCCTAGGGTGTCCTAGGGTACTACAAAAATTCCCAAAAATTATACTTAACCTCTACACATCATAAGGGAACATTAAATAACATTATCATGATTTTTAGCATAATTATAGACCTGTAAATCATGGTGGCCGAAACCCTTAAACTTAGGGTTCTTAGTTTTGTTTCTTTCATGTTGGCCGAAACCCTAGGGTGTCCTAGGGAACTCCAAAAATTCCCAAAAATTATACATAACCTCTACACATCATAGGAACTTTAAATAACATTATCATGATTTTTAGCATAATTATAGACCTGTAAATAATGGTGGCCGAAACCCTTAAACATGAGGGTTCTTAGTTTTGTTTCTTTCATGTTGGCCGAAACCCTAGGGTGTCCTAGGGTACTTCAAAAATTCCCAAAAATTATAATTAACCTCTACACATCATAAGGGAACATTAAATAACATTATCATGATTTTTAGCATAATTATAGACCTGTAAATCATGGTGGCCAAAACCCTTAAACATGAGGGTCTCGGTTTTCTTTCCTTTCAACATCCAATTCGAAAACCAACCACTATATATCATACTAAAAATCATAGGGAACTATTATACCACAGGTGAGGGAGTCTTACCTTGGGTTTCTTGATTTTTCAAACCTTGGAAGAGAAGAAAATGGTAAGATCTTTAGACCCTTGAACACCCTTGTCCTTGTATCCTTGGAAGAGACTTTAGATCTAGGAGATGGAACCTTGGAGGAAGTTTTTCCAAGGGGAAAACCCTCTAGGAGTGGTCGGCTAGAATGAGGGAGGAAGAGAGGAGGAAATGCAATTGAAAGAAGAGAGAATGAAACTCCCAAACCCCCCTATTTATCATCCATTAAAGAGGTAAATGAAGAGTCTCTCCATGACTCTTCATCTTCTTCTTAATCTTAACTTATATCCATTTCATTTCCTCATAGAAATCCCTTGCTAGGTGAGTTGGTTAAGGCTTACATGGTTGTACAAGAGGTCCAAGGTTCAATCCTTGGCTCATGCACCTTTATTTTTATTTTATTTTTATTTCATTTATTTTATTATTTTTATTTCCTAAATTCTGAAAATCCCCCTAAAATCACCCATAATTATGATAATATTCCTAAATAAAATTCTTTTATATTTATATTAATTTTACCTAATTTATATTAATTTTACCTAATTAATACCCATTTTTGGAGCCCATTTAAAGCTCATTAGTACCTAATTTCTCCATTAAAATAGAAAAATTAGGCTAAGACTTACCCATAATCATGCTAATATGCCTAATTAAATCCTATTTATATTTATACTAATTATTACCGAAATCCACCTATCATCATGGTACTAAAAAGCCCACATAAAGTCCATTAGTACTTAGTTTTCTCAATTTAAATGAGAAAACATGGATTTTCTAGGCCAAAATTCTCCTTAATATTTCTAGGTCCATTGGAAAATTATTTAAACATGCTTAATATTTTAAGAAAATATTAAGAGAATTTTCCGGGACGTTACATCTAACATGCTACTCAAGTGTGCAGGAAAAGTCCTAGCGAAGGACTGCTAGGCACTGGCGAAGGAATGCCAGGGTAAAAAGTCCTAGGGAAGGACTGCTAGGCACTAGCGAAGGAATGCCAGGGTAAAAAGTCCTAGCGAAGGACTGCTAGGCACTGGCGAAGGAATGCCAGGGTAAAAAGTCCTAGTGAAGGACTGCTAGGTACTGGCAAAGGAATGCCAAGGTACTGAAGCCCTAGCAAAGGACTGCTAGGCACCAGGCGAAGGACAGCTTGGAAAGAAGACCTGGCGAAGGAATGCTAGGCACCGGGTGAAGGACAGCTTGGTATCCAAGACCTGGCAAAGGACCGCTAGGCAAAAGTCCAACCGGAGGAGCCGGTTGGCATCAGGTACATTCTCCCGAGAGGAGTAGGTGAGGACGCGTTCCCCGTCGAGAGGGAACAGTAGGCGTCGGTTCGACCTAGGGCTCCATTTTGGAGACCCAAAGTCAGAACCAAGACAGCTAAGGCTGTATAAACTAACATATTACTACTTTATGTTGTTTTGGACTAACCCTGGATGTAGGACCGAAGGAACGAGTGTCTGCAGCTCAGAGAGCCTCAAAGGAGTGAGGTAGCAGCTGACCAGGGCGCCCGGAGTGTCCTGGGCGCCCCCAAGGTGAACACAAAACAAAGCAAAGCAAAGTGAGCTTCTGCAGCTTATGGGTGGGGCGCCCTCGTGCTCCCGGGCGCCCCCTATGCTCCCGGGCGCCTCCAGCGTCCCGGGCGCCTCCAGCGTCCCGGGCACCCCCAGTGCAAGCCTACGAACCAGAAGCCAGCGAAGCCAAGGGATAAGATTAGACCCGGTCAATCCGGGCGCCCCTAGCGTCTCGGGCACCCCCGTCAAGATCTGATCCCGAGTTTGAAGGGATCAGAAGTTGACCGAGTGAATGTCGGATTAGCCGACACGTGGGGGGGGGGGGGCGCCCTCGACGTTCCGGGCGCCCCTAGGGCCTATAAAAGGGCCCTCAACCCCAAGTCTTTGAAAAACACTACTTCCAACGCTGTTACGTTCTTCTGCTCCTGCGCTTTGCTCCAGAAACCTCCCAACTCGACACACAAGCGCTGACGACGTCCCTCTGCTCCGAGAAACATCCCATACCGGACGTCGGTAACAAAGACCTGTCATTTCATTTCTGTTATACTACTACTATAATCTCTTTGTAAGAATTATTGCGCACATATAGAATTGCCCTCAGTAAACGGTCAACGACCGTGGGCCTTGGAGTTGGAGTCGACCTAGGCTCCGAACCAAGTAAAACTACCTGTGTTCGCGATTGTTTTTATTCCGCTGTGTACTTGCTATAGTTTTCATCCGAAAAGCGTTTAACGATATTCACCCCCCTCTATCGTTTCTCTCGATCCAACAAGTGGTATCAGAGCGGGGAAGTTCAAATTTGGTGCAACCACCAGTTTAAAAATTTTTCGGATTTGTTTAAAATTTTTTTTAATATTTTTTTCGTTCGAAATTCTTCTAATATTTCTTTTTCATTCAAATTTCTTCTCGTTGATCGAGGCTGGTGCAACACCCCTCGACAAATATTTTTTTCCTTTATCCCGCACTACTAATCCAAGACCAAGTCTTGGGATATTCCTTTTTTTTATGTGTCTAGTTTACATTTCAGATAAAATGGCCATGCAAGAAGGCTTCAGCACAGTCAGACCTCCACTTTTCAGTGGAGAAGACTTTTCCTACTGGAAAAGTCGAATGGAGGTCCACCTGAAAACTCAGGTGGACATGTGGATAATCATCCAGTCCGGACTGGAGATTCTGAGAAATGCTGAAGGAGTACCTCAAAGCTACACAGAGTGGGACACCGCTCTGAAACGGAAAATTGAAGCGGATGTAAAGGCGACCCAGACCCTTCAATGAGGCTTAACAAAAGAAGAGCTGAACCGGGTGGGCCCTTTCAACAGTGCCAAGGAGCTGTGGGGAAAACTGATCGAGCTGCATAAAGGAACATCAAACACTCGGATCAGCAAGAGAGATCTGCTGCTGAACAAGCTGTATACCATCAAAATGGCCGACAATGAAACAGCACCTCAGCTTCATGCCCGACTTCAAGAACTAATGAATGGGCTACACATCATTGGTCACAAGGTAGAAAACCGTGACCTAATAAGGTATGCTTTAAATGCTTTCCCGAGAAACACCTTGTGGGCATCTATGGTAGATGCATACAAGGTTTCAAGGGATCTTTCAAAAATTAAATTAGATGAATTGTTCTCTGAATTAGAGTTACATGAACAGATTAACTGCAATCTGGCCGAGAAAGGTATTGCTTTATTGCAGGTAAAACTGGAAGGACAACTAAGAAGAAGCCTCAACCTGAACCCGAGTCTAACTCAGACTCAGACTCAGAAGACGAAGAAGGAGATCGACCTAAGCTGGTCCGACTGGCCCAAAACTACTACAAAGAATTGAAGAACCAAACCAACAAGCGGAAAGTCAGCCGAAGAAGGGATGAACCAGCTGAACCCGCAAACGAAAAGAACAAGCCCAACGTGACCTGCTACTGTTAGTGATATGAGAGAAGTGTCCTAAGGCAATCGCCTTATGATTGTAAACATTTATCTTAATAAATGATAATTCACTATTTGAGTATACATGTTAGTGTATTTGATTGGGATCTTAAACTCATCTACTGAATGTCCGCAATACAATTCACAGCATAAGAGAATTTGTGATGGGATCACAACTGGTGATTATCTCTACATGTGCAATTGTGAAGTATTGAAAATATCCCTAGTCGATGAATTGATAAAAACGGACACTATCAATTCTGTTGAGACTAGCATGGGTTATTCTCTAATCAGCTGATTCTCACTGGCTGGTGACATTGGGATGTCCGGAGATAAACATGGATGCTAATTAAGGGAACTAGTTCATTGGAGTGACTAGCTGTAAGACTCCATATGGTTATCTATATAGATATGTCAATGAAGTTCTTATTGCAGCTTAAGTGCGATGTTCCTTTGACTTGCGGTGTTCAAGTCATCTTGGTCATGGAGACTTATACTTTAACATCTTAAGCAAGCATCTCCAAGAAGGTGTGGACCCAGGATGATTGGGTATAAGCCGAAGTGCCCGAAGATGTTTGAACAGCCTACAAAGGATTCACCACTCCTTGCAGGGAGATGTACACCCAGGCCTATCGTCGGATTGTTACTCAAAACCTCTGGCCAGAGTATATCATGTTTAGAGTGCGAGTCTCTTAAATACATGAGAGTAATTAGAAATCCAAAGGATGAGAAAGACACTACTTGGGCTAGGTGTGACGTAGTTAGCCTAGTGGGGACTGACACAAATAGACTGTGTCCTGAACCAAGTGGGTATAAGATGGTGAACGGAATGGGGCACGATTCATTAGAGCTGCTGAAGGGTTTCAGAATTACTTCTGAGGTCAACCGTTGATCTTTCGATTAATTGGGGGTCATGATGTACTACTAGGTGCCACTCATGATCGTTCTATAATTAGTTGATTATAGACGACCAACATAAATCGAAAGCCTATTTAGTCACACGCACTACGAGTAATCCGAGGGATTTAAAACGAGTTGAAAATTGAATTTTCCAATCAAGAGAAATAAGTCGAATCTGAGTTAATCAGAGGCGCAACGGAAGCTAAAATTGGCTAAGTCTTTTGAAGGCTTATTGGGCGAATTAAATGAGTTTAATTCGCGATGGAAACGGCTCGGTTTGGCCGGCCAAAGAGGGTGTCCACCCTCTTGGTTTAGCCGGCCATTAAAAAGGGGATAAACCAATTTAATTGGTTTAATTAATAAAATAAATCTAGCGCGATTTGTTTTATAAATTATGGATAAATAAATTTTTGTATAAAGAAATTTATATAAATAAATTTATAGAAATTTATTCTTTTATGGAAATTAAAATGATCCATGGAATGGTTTATTTTAATTGTATAAAATCAATTATGAATTGATTTTTCCATAATAAGAAAGTTTATAAATTTCTTGTAAAATTTATTCCATAATAAAAGGAGAGATATATTTGTTTTATTATAAAGTTAGTTATAATAAAACTTGGTTTAAACGGAATAATTTATAAGAGAATTTATAGGATAAATTTGTTATGGAAATTCCGTTAAGAGAATTTGTTTTATTATAAAGTTAGTTATAATAAAACTAGGTATAACGGAATAAGTCATAAGAAATTTTATAAAAGTTTTATTTTATAATAAAAGTTTTATTTTATGATTATGTCCACACACCATAAGGTTGCATGCTAGATACGTGGTTAAAATAATTTAAGAAATTATTTTATGCTAATTCTTCTGCTGCACATAAAAATTTAAAATTTTACAAACCCGTATCCTTGTCGACATGCACCCGGTCCCAACAGTGGTATCAGAGCCGGTTAGTGTTCGACATAATGATAAATTGTTTTGCGGAAAACTTTGTCATAATCTCAATTTTGGAAAAAATTTTCAATTATGGAAACTTTCCAATTATAATAAATTTTAGATTTAGGAATTTCAATGTTTGGAAATCCTCATGAAATTTCGCAAACGTTTGAAATTTCAGAAACTAATTTCCTAGTTTCTGAAATTTTATAATAATTGTGAAAACTTCCCATCTTTGGAAACTTTCCAATCTTGGAAATTTTCTATCTTAGAAATTTTCCAACTTTGGAAATATGTAAGTTTTCTTTGTACCGAAAACTTACAATTATTCTGAAAATCTATTATGAAATCTCGCAATTTTGGGCACTTTCTTTCAAGAAAGTCTAAACAAATTTATGGACAATTAATTGACAATTAAATTTGAATTGGTTTTTAAATTGACAACAAAATTCTTTATTTTGGATTGAGCCTCGGGGAGCCGTCCAATTTAAAGTTAGTTGTTGTAATTTAATTTCCCAATTTTAATTGAAATTGTCATGTTTAATTTGGTTGTGCTTCCGAAGCGGACCAAATTGGATTTACGACAAATTACTTTTCTTTGGGTATCTGAGCCTCGGGGAGCCACCCTTAGAAAACAATTTGTTGTAATTAATTAAATCCATGAATAAAATATGTTTTAAGAGGTGATGCTCTTACATATTGTTGTCTCCAAAATTAATTAGGAAAATGGTTTCCTATAGAGTTTTCTTAATTGAGATTTTCATGAAAATAATATGTCGTTGAATTAAGAGAATTGCCTCTTAATTTAATAAGATTTGATTTAGAGAAATCAAAGTCTTAAACATATTATTTTCGAAATTGATTATGACAATTTAGGAAATTGTTTCCCAAAACAATTCCTTTAATAAAGTATGAAATTAGAATTAGGAAATCCGGTTCCTAATTCAATTCATGAGACTTGATAAATTAAGTCACATACATACTTTATTAAGGAAATCGTTAGTCATGACATAATGTCATGAATGTGCTTAGAAAAGAAAGGATGAGACCCAAAACCCCTTACAAAATATTAAGGCCAACACCTTCCATTAATATGGTTAGAATCGGAGTTTTGTTTCTCGTTTGGGTTGATGGACACATCCATGCCCAGCTTGAACCTCAACATGTTCAAACCATGGAATTAGTTTATGAATAATATAGTTGGAGTCAGAGGTCAATCCTTAGTTTTGGTTGTTGGACACATCCAAGCCTGACTAAACGGTTGAATGAGCTCCAACCATATTAAAACTATTTCTTGATTAATGGGTCAGCCTTAAGCTTGGAGCATCGATTTGTTGTGCCACAGCCAAGGTCGATGTAAAGAGAGGTGCAGTTGGGTGCTATGTATAATGTTGCATACTTGTTAATGAGTTAACAACCCAATGATTTATGCAAACATTCAATTAGTTGATAGCATAAAGTGATAGTTACATATATGTGATATGTAATCGGTATAATTACCTACCTTCATAGCTAAGAAAAACTTGATGGCCACAGCCATGGTGGTTCTTATCTATGGTTGGATATCAACCTATTTGGAGATGTTCCTACGATCTCCCGAATTGATAATAAGGGTGACTCAATTCGTAAAATAAATAGGATTTAATTTATGTATGATGATACATTCTTTAATCATTCTTCTCACATAATCTCAATTTGTATTTCTAGGATAATCACTCGATCATGTCTTCCCTAAACTTGCGTTCCATTTTGGACACCAATAAACTGACTGGGCCGAACTTCATGGACTGGCTTCGAAACCTGAGGACAGTCCTCAAGGCAAAGAAGCTTGCTAATGTCCTTGAAGATCAACTTCCCAACCGTCCTCCCGAAAGTGCAACTCCAGACCAGTTTCCTGAGTTGCTCAACCTGCTGAAGACTTTAAAGCCTTCTGTGAAGCAGGATCTAAAGACGGTACTGTTAGTTGGTTCCTCGAAGAAAGGTTCTAAGAGGAAGGCCAAAGAACAGAATAAGGGAAAGGAGAAAAAGGCCAAAAAGACTGAAAATACCCTAAAAGGCACTTGCCATCACTGTGGCAAGGAGGGTCACTTGCGAAGAAACTGCAAGATTTATCTTGAGTCCTTGAAAGAGAAGGCATCCGATGCCCCATCCTCTTCAAGTATCTTCGTTATTGAATGTCACTCTATTTCCTCAAACACTTGGGTACTTGATACTGGGTGTAGCTCACATATATGTAATGACATACTGGGGCTAAGGAATAGAAGAAGACTCGTCAAAGGAGAAGCGAATTTGCGAGTTGGAAACGGAGCAAAGATTGCTGCTGTTGCCATCGGAACATATTTGCTAAAGCTCCCCACTGGACGTGTCTTAGAATTGGATAATTGTTATTTCGTTCCTTCGTTAATAAAGAACATTGTATCTATTTCATGCTTAAATGAAAAGGGTTATCATTTAACTTTTAGTAACAATTGTTGTTACATAACTTTAAATGGCGTTCTTTATGGGAATGGAACTTTGTGCAATGGCATCTACACGTTAGATTTATCCAGTGACGTTTTCAATATCGAAGTTAGCAACAAACGTGCTAGAATAGATAATCGAATAGACTCCTACACTTGGCATTGCCGTCTTGGCCATGTAAGTAAGAAACGCATGACCGAATTACACCGATGTGGAATTCTGGAATCATTTGAACCCGGTTCATTTGATACATGCGAATCATGCTTAAAAGGCAAGATGACCAAATTACCCTTTTCCGGAAAAGGTAATCCAGTGGGAGAATTGCTTGGTCTAATACATACTGATGTATGTGGACCAATGTCAACTCTTGCACAAGGAGGCTATAGCTACTTCATCACCTTCATCGATGATCACTCACGATTCGGGTATGTGTTCTTGATGAAACACAAATCTGAAGCCTTTGAGAAATTCAAAGAGTTCAGAAATGAAGTAGAGAAACAGCTTGGCAAAAGTATTAAGATACTTCGATCCGATCGGGGTGGTGAATACTTAAGTCAAGAGTTTCAAGATTATCTTAGGGACAATGGGATATTGTCCCAATGGACTCCGCCGTATACACCACAGCATAATGGTGTATCTGAGAGGCGCAACCGAACCTTGATGGACATGGTTAGGTCGATGATGAATCATGCAACTCTTCCAAAATCCTTTTGGGGCTATGCACTAAAGACAGCTGTTTACTTGCTAAACAGAGTCCCGACCAAGGTAGTCTCTACTACTCCATATGAGACATGGAATAGTAAGAAACCTCACTTAACTCACCTTAAGATATGGGGTTGTCCCGCTTATGTGAAGCGGACTGTATCAGACAAATTGGATGCTAAGTCTGATAAATGTCTATTTATTGGATACCCTAAGGAAACGAAGGGTTACCAATTCTATCATCCCTTGGAACAAAAGGTGTTTGTTTCAAGGCATGCTGTGTTTCTAGAAAAAGAATTTCTTTTACAAGAAAACAGTGGGAGTGGCATTGAACTTGATGAAGTTCAAGAAACTCCAATAGACATTACAGAGACACCTAGTCTAGACCCACAACCAATAACTCATAATGATGAGCTATCAGTTGAACCTAAAACAACACCACCTCTTCGTAGATCTGATAGGACACGCAATATTCCAGAGAGATACGGATTTCTCATAAGTGAATCGAACGACGTGTTACTCATAAGCGATGACGAACCTATCAGTTATGAAGATGTTCTAAAAATTCAGAAAGGGACAAATGGCTTGAAGCCATGAAGTCGGAAATGGATTCCATGTACGAAAATCAAGTATGGGACTTGGTTAACCCACCTGAAGGGATTAAGCCCATAGGGTGCAAGTGGGTTTTCAAGAAGAAAACCGACATGGAAGGTAATGTTGTTACCTTTAAGGCTAGATTAGTGGCAAAAGGATATCGTCAAAAACAAGGAATTGATTATGACGAAACCTATTCGCCAGTAGCTATGCTTAAATCCATTCGGATGCTCCTAGCCATAGCAGCTCATTATGATTATGAGATATGGCAAATGGATGTGAAAACAGCTTTCCTTAATGGAAACCTGCTTGAGGATGTATACATGATACAACCTGAAGGTTTCACATCGGTTGATAAAACCAAAGTATGCAAGCTTCGACGATCCATATATGGACTGAAGCAAGCATCTAGGAGCTGGAACATCCGTTTTGATGAGACAATCAAAGAGTTTGATTTCTCACAAAATCCTGACGAACCTTGTGTGTACAAGAAGGTTAGTGGGAGTGCAGTCGTATTCCTAGTATTATATGTCGATGACATATTACTTATAGGAAACGATATATCAGTTTTACAGACAGTTAAAATTTGGTTGTCCAAAACTTTCTCCATGAAAGACCTGGGAGAAGCAACCTATATCCTTGGGATTAGAATCTATAGAGATAGATCAAAACGGTTGCTTGGTCTTTCGCAGTCTACATATATAGACCGAGTGCTAAAAAGGTTTAGCATGTCGGAATCCAAGAAAGGTTACCTTCCCATCAGGCATGGGATCAACCTTTCAAAGTCTATGTGTCCGCGCACAGAAGACGAGAGGATTTGCATGAATAAGATTCCTTATGCATCCGCGATAGGATCTATCATGTATGCTATGTTATGTACTAGGCCCGATGTATCGTATGCTTTGAGCGTCACAAGCAGATACCAGTCGGATCCAGGAATGGATCATTGGGCGGCTGTCAAGACAATCCTTAAGTACTTAAGAAGAACTAAGGATGTGTTCCTAATATATGGAGAAGGAGATATGGTAATACGTGGGTATACAGATGCCAGTTTCCAGACAGATAAGGATGACTCCAAATCGCAGTCTGGATACGTATTTACTTTGAATGGAGGCGCAGTAAGTTGGAAAAGTTCCAAACAAGACACCGTAGCGGATTCTACCACGGAAGCGGAGTATATCGCAGCTTCGGAAGCAGCAAAGGAAGCAGTCTGGATCAAGAAGTTTGTCTCCGAACTTGGCGTGGTTCCAACCATTGATGAAGCAGTGCCGGTTTACTGCGACAACAATGGAGCTATTGCACAAGCAAAGGAACCAAGGTCTCATCAGCGATCCAAACACGTGCTTCGCCGCTATCATCTGATCAGAGAGATTATAAGTAGGAATGATATACAAATTGAGAAAATTCCCACTGAAAGGAATTTAGCGGATCCTTTAACTAAGGCCTTGCCTCAGAACAAGTTTGAGGGTCATGTTAGAGCCTGTGGTATTGGATACCGTAGCGATTGGCATTAGGCCAAGTGGGAGTTTGTTAGTGATATGAGAGAAGTGTCCTAAGGCAATCGCCTTATGATTGTAAACATTTATCTTAATAAATGATAATTCACTATTTGAGTATACATGTTAGTGTATTTGATTGGGATCTTAAACTCATCTACTGAATGTCCGCAATACAATTCACAGCATAAGAGAATTTGTGATGGGATCACAACTGGTGATTATCTCTACATGTGCAATTGTGAAGTATTGAAAATATCCCTAGTCGATGAATTGATAAAAACGGACACTATCAATTCTGTTGAGACTAGCATGGGTTATTCTCTAATCAGCTGATTCTCACTGGCTGGTGACATTGGGATGTCCGGAGATAAACATGGATGCTAGTTAAGGGAACTAGTTCATTGGAGTGACTAGCTGTAAGACTTCATATGGTTATCTATATAGATATGTCAATGAAGTTCTTACTGCAGCTTAAGTGCGATGTTCCTTTGACTTGCGGTGTTCAAGTCATCTTGGTCATGGAGACTTATACTTTAACATCTTAAGCAAGCATCTCCAAGAAGGTGTGGACCCAGGATGATTGGGTATAAGCCGAAGTGCCCGAAGATGTTTGAACAGCCTACAAAGGATTCACCACTCCTTGCGAGGAGATGTATACCCAGGCCTATCGTCGGATTGTTACTCAAAACCTCTGGCCAGAGTATATCATGTTTAGAGTGCGAGTCTCTTAAATACATGAGAGTAATTAGAAATCCAAAGGATGAGAAAGACACTACTTGGGCTAGGTGTGACGTAGTCAGCCTAGTGGGGACTGACACAAATAGACCGTGTCCTGAACCAAGTAGGTATAAGATGGTGAAGGGAATGTGGCACAATTCATTAGAGCAGCTGAAGGGTTTCAAAATTACTTCTGAGGTCAACCGTTGATCTTTCGAGTGATTGAGGGTCATGATGTACTACTAGGTGCCACTCATGATCGTTCTATAATTAGTTGATTATAGACGGCCAACATAAATCGAAAGCCTATTTAGTCACACGCACTATGAGTAATCTGAGGGATTTAAAACGAGTTGAAAATTGGATTTTCCAATCAAGAGAAATAAGTCGAATCTGAGTTAATCAGAGGCGCAACGGAAGCTAAAATTGGCTAAGTCTTTTGAAGGCTTATTGGGCGAATTAAATGAGTTTAATTCGCGATGGAAACGGCTCGGTTTGGCCGGCCAAAGAGGGTGTCCACCCTCTTGGTTTGGCCGGCCATTAAAAAGGGGATAAACCAATTTAATTGGTTTAATTAATAAAATAAATCTAGCGCGATTTGTTTTATAAATTATGGATAAATAAATTTTTGTATAAAGAAATTTATATAAATAAATTTATAGAAATTTATTCTTTTATGGAAATTAAAATGATCCATGGAATGGTTTATTTTAATTGTATAAAATCAATTATGAATTGATTTTTCCATAATAAGAAAGTTTATAAATTTCTTGTAAAATTTATTCCATAATAAAAGGAGAGATATATTTGTTTTATTATAAAGTTAGTTATAATAAAACTTGGTTTAAACAGAATAATTCATAAGAGAATTTATAGGATAAATTTGTTATGGAAATTCCGTTAAGAGAATTTGTTTTATTATAAAGTTAGTTATAATAAAACTAGGTATAACGGAATAAGTCATAAGAAATTTTATAAAATAAATTTCTTATGATAACTAATTCCGTTAATTCCGTTATAAGAGAGACTTGGCAAGGGAGAGGCCACTATAAAAAGGAACCAAAGGCAAGCCTTGGATTCCCAATCAATAGAGCTATCAAGAGATTTATTTCTCTCCCTCTCTCTCTTATTCTCTCTTCTCTCTTCCCCCTTAGGGCCGGCGCCCCTTAGGGCATCTTAGGGCCGGCGCCCCTTTGCAAACCCTAGGGCCGGCACTCCATCTTCTCCAAGTGGTTGCCGTGAGCCAACAACACCAAGGAGAAGCCAACCAAGAAGAAGAAGAAGCGGATCGGATCTCCCTCCTTCCCGGAATTTAGATTCCATTTCCTTTTGGTTAGTTTCCTATCTTTTCTCTTGTTCTTCTAGTTGTGCCTTCCGAGAATCTAGTAGTTCTCGTCGGCACAAAACTCGTGGCTTTGCGAAGTCATCCCGAAGAGAACTCGGCGTGGACGCGAATAGAGGCGGAGCTTCCAAGGGATGCTACGGTTGGATCTCGTCCCTTACTTCGAGTTACGAGAGGTATAATGTAAATTAGTTTACTTTTCCGCAAAAGTTTTATTTTATGATTATGTCCACACACCATAAGGTTGCATGCTAGATACGTGGTTAAAATAATTTAAGAAATTATTTTATGCTAATTCTTCTGCTGCACGTAAAAATTTAAAATTTTACGAACCCGTATCCTTGTCGACATGCACCGGGTCCCAACAGCTACGAGTGCAAGAAGAAGGGTCACTACAAGACGGAGTGTCCAAACCTAAAGGAAACCAAGAAGAATAGAAGGAAGAAGGCACTTCAAGCAACGTGGGACGAATCCTCCTCCTCCGAAGAAGAAGAGGTCCCACAGTCGAACCTACTAGCACTGACCGCCTCAGAAGAAGTCGAGACCGAGTCAGAATCAGAACAGGACGACGGCAGACTGACCTTTTCAGAAGATGGCGAAATCAAGGTAAGTGGATTTACTAGAAGTCAATTAAACGAGTTAATATCTTATCTTTCTCGAGATTTGGCGAAAGCTAAACTCCGAGTCGAATCCCTCCGACAGGAAGTAAAACTCCTGAAAGAGGGAGCTGACTCTAGACCCTTAACCTAGAAGGTTCAAGAAGGAACCTCTACTCAAGTTGAAAAACTTGAGAAAGAGAACTCCTCCCTGAAAACTCAGGTTAAGGATCTTAGATCAGCTTTAGAACGATTCACTTCTGGTTCCAAGGGTCTTGACATGATTCTTGGAAAACAGAAATCGGTTCTAAATCGATCCGGACTTGGCTATAGAACCAAATCTAGACAAAGATCCTACTTAGCTGTTCTGAATCAGTCCAGAAATAAAGTTCAGGCATGGGTACCTAAACTGTACCTGAACAAACCAACTGGATCAAATCAGTATTGGATCCCCAAGGACAAGATTCACATCTTGCCTAACCATTACGTGGCTTTAGTCCAGGGGGAGCCAAATTAAAAACTATATTTATTGTTAGATAGAACTTAATTCTTGATTGTAATTTGCTTGACTGATTGTTTATTTAATTTTTGTAATTTACCATGCTTAGACTTAGGAATGGTTAGTTTAAGGACTGAACAAACTTATCTGAAACTTGACAACATAGTATTGGGTGGAGGTGAGATGATAGTACGTTAGGGAAACCAATTCTAATAAGGTCAAGTATACTTGGTCTCTTTAGACTGGTGAAACTAGCTGAAGCTACCGATCCAAGACCCAAACTAGTTAGACCAGAATTTTTCAAAGATTAATTTTGAAAATGAAATTTCATTAAAAGGCTTTGTCAAGGAAAGGGTTGATGATCCAATAAGGCTACGGCCAAAGAAGGCCTAGTGCCTCGCCAAGACCTGGAAGCCAACTTTTGAAATTCAAATTCAAATTATTCTTTGTCAAATTCAAATCTAACACAAATTTTCAGTTACTTGTAGATTTAAACATTCTTTTCAAAATAAATTCAATTGTTTTCAAAATTAATTCAAGTTTTTCAAAATAAATCATAATTTTTCAAAATAATTTTACCTACCAAAACCTGTCTCACAAAACCTATAAGGCTAACATGATTGCTAACCCTAGATTGGGTGAGACAGACTAGGTTGTGAAAATCAATTTAAGCTATTCCTAATTCTAATTGCATCCAAATCGACAAAACTCTTTATGTGTAGGAACATAAAGATTTGGACCAATGGATGCTGGATAGCGGTTGCTCCAGACACATGACTGGAGATAAATTGAAATTCACCAAACTCAAGTTCAAGAACCTAGGCTCAGTGGCATTTGGCAACAATGCTACACTAATGGTAATTGGGTCAGGTAATATTGAACTTAAGTCTGACTTTATTATTAAGAAAGTCCTTTTGGTTGAAAATTTCAATTTTAACTTGCTTAGCATAAGTCAGTTGTGTGATTCTGGTTATATAGTTACCTTTAACAATTCTAACTGCCTGATTAGAAACCTACAAGACTCTGAAATCATGCTTAAAGGCACTAGGAAAAATAATGTTTACACTATAAACCTACCCCTAGTACCCAAATGTATGTTAACACAGTTAGAACAATCAAACCTCTGACATAGGAGATTAGGTCATACTAATCTGAGAACTATCTCAAAAATCACCCAACTTGGCTTAATCAAAGGAATCCCCAAAATTAAAAATAATGAAAACCTAATATGTGAATCATGTAATCAAGGTAAACAAACCAGATCTAATCACAAACTAATTCAATCTGATCTAACTCAAACCACACTTGAGCTCCTGCACCTTGACCTATTTGATTCACATGGAGCCAAGTCACTAAGCGGGAACCGATACTGCTTAGTAATAGTTGATGATTACTCTAGGTTTACCTGGGTTAGGTTTCTAAAAACCAAAGATGAAACCCTAAACCTATTTAATGAATTCTGTAAGTTAATTGAAAATCAAAACGATACTAAAATTAAAAAACTTAGGAGTGACCACGGGGGAGAATTTGAAAATCAACGGTTCGAGGAATTCTGTAAGGTAAATGGGTATCTACATGAATTTTCGTGTCCTAGAACCCCCCAGCAAAATGGGATAGTCGAAAGGAGAAATAGAACACTACAGGAAGCCGCTAGGGCTATGCTCAACGAATTCAACTTAGTTAACCAATACTCGGCAGAAGCAGTTAGTACGGCTTGCTACATCCAAAATAGGGTCCTGATTAACAAGCGACACAACAAAATACCCTATGAACTATACTACCATAGACTTCCAAATCTACACTACCTAAGGGTCTTTGGATGCAAAGTCCATATCTTAAATACCAAAGACTATTTAGGAAAATTCCAGTCTAAGTCAACCCCAGGCATCTTCCTAGGATATTCAACCACAAGTAGAGCCTATAGGGTTTACAACAAACAAACGAAGAATATTGAAGAAATAACAAACTTAATATTTGATGAAGAAATCAACCCAACATCTGATAATCCAGACCTTACGTCATCAAATTCTGATCAAGAAATTAATGAACAAACTGTTGAACCTTTAATTGAATCCTTAAACGAACTAACTATTGAACCAACTACTGAGTCAAATCAACCAACTGTTGTCCCAATAATTGAACCAGCTCAAAGAGTTGAATCAAATAGTGAACCAAATCGACCGGCTGGACCTGAGGCTGAGCTAAGTTCTAGAAAAACCAAAAAACCCAGACTCAATCATCCAACCGATCAAATTGTGGGTGATCCAACTCTAGGAGTCAGAACTAGGTCTTCCTATAGAAACCTTAGTCAGATAGCAATGATCTCAAAAATTGAACCGAATACTATAGAGGAAGCCCTACCTGATCCTGATTGGATCATAACTATGCAGGAAGAGCTAGCCCAATTCGAAAGAAACCAAGTCTGGGAATTAGTGCCTAAACCTAAGGGCAAATCCGTCATTGACACTAAGTAGGTTTTCAGGAATAAGTTAAATGATCAAGGAGAAATAGTCAAAAAAAAAGCTCGCTTAGTAGCAAAAGGATTCAGCCAAGTAGAAGGGTTAGATTATGACGAAACCTATGCCCCATTAGCTAGACTTGAGTCCATTAGGATGTTATTAGCCCTTGCATCCCATAAAGGATTCAAACTATACCAGATGGATGTAAAGTCAACCTTTCTAAATGGATTCATTAAGGAAGAAGTCTATGAAGGGCAACCCCCTGGGTTTGAGGACTTAGAAAGACCTAACCATGTTTACAAACTTACTAAAGCACTATATGGACTAAAACAAGCACCTAGGGCCTGGTATGAACGATTATCAACTTACTTAATTTCTAAAGAATTTAAACAATGACAAATTGACTCAACCTTATTTATTAAAACCGTAGGAAAGATATATTCATTGCCCAAATCTACGTAGATGACATAATCTTTGGGTCCACCAACTCAAACTTTCTAAAAGAATTTGTCAAAATAATGGAAAATGAATTTGAAATGAGCTTAGTTAGTGAGTTCAACTTTTTCCTAGGCTTACAAATCAAACAAACTAGAGATGGAAACTATGACCATCAATCCAAATATGCTAAAGAATTAATAAAGAAATTTAAAATGGATAACTCTAAAAGCATAAGTACCCCCATGGCCACTAATACAAAAATAGATAGTGACCCTGATGATAAACCAGTAGACCATAAACTCTATAGAAGTATGATTAAAAGTCTACTGTACCTTACAGTAAACAGACCTGACATCCTTTTTGCAGTAGGAATGTGTGCTAGATACCAAACCTGTGCTAAGGAAACGCACTTAGCAGCCCAAAAAGAATACTAAGATATGTTAAGGGCACCCTAAATGTAGGGATTTGGTATCCTAGGACTTTAACTTTTAATTTGTCAGGATATTCGGATTTTGACTACGCTGGTTGTAAATTAGATAGAAAGAGCACACGTGGAAACTGCCAACTGTTAGGAAATAGTCTAGTAAGTTAGTGCAGCAGAAAACAATACTGTGTAGCTCTATCCACAACTGAAGCTGAGTATGTAGTCTTAGGGGAGTGTGTAGCACAACTTTTATGGATGATGCACACTCTTAAGGACTTCCAGCTCAACTACACCCAAACTCAGGTCTACATTGAAAATATTAGCTCAATCAACCTGACTAAGAACCCAATCCAACATTCCAGAACTAAACACATAGAAGTTAAACACCAGTTTGTAAGAGATCATGTAGCCAGGGGTGAGATAGTCCTTAAGCATGTAGACTCTAAATCCAACTTAGCTGACATATTCACCAAACCCCTACCTGAGTCTGAGTTTAGCTCACTAAGAAGGCAGTTAGGATTATGCTTGGTAGAATAGGATGAGTCTACTTTTTGGTTTTCTTACTACGTTGTCCATTTCAAAATCAGTTTTAAAATAGTTTTTAAATGCTTTCAAAATCAGCTTTTACTTAGTTTTGAAAAGGTTTTCGACTTAGTTTTATTTTAAAATACCCCTTTCAAAACTAGGGCTTTTTCGCAAATGGACTTAGCCTAGGCCCTAACCCTAGAACTGCATGCACCTATAGATTTAGAAGCCAGCATCTCACAAGCACCTTAGGGTACTTTTGATTGATAACTTAGAAAGGGTTGAGATGCTTAGATCTTTGCCTTAATTCAAAATGCTTTAAGTCAGTGCATCTGCAGTAATTGGGGCACTAAATACAACTTACACAGTAATCAAGTTAAGTGTCAAGTTTAGAAAATCTAACTTGAACAGAACACTTAACTTGACTAACCCTAGCGAAAACTACTGTTTATAACAGTTAGTAAGTAGCCAATTGGGTTAGACAGGTCCCTAAAAGAGGAAAGTGAAACTGATTTGGTTTAATTCTCATCATGAATTGGTTCAGTACAGCAAAATCATGCAAGTTATTTTCCTTTATGCAATTTAATTATTCTGTTTCTGCTATATTTATTTGTGTTTGATATATGACAAAGGGGGAGAGATAGGAAAGGAGAAAGTTTAAAAATTTTTTTCTAAGTTTAAAATTTTTTTTCTAAATTTTTTTTTTCAAAATTTCAAACTCTATCCTTTATTCAAAAAGTACTTATACTAAGTTTTTCAAAGTACTAAGTTTTTCAAAGTACTAAATTTTACTAAGTATGTATGTTTTAAAAAAAAAATAAAAAAAAAACAAAAAACAAAACTTCCCTAAGTACTTATGTTTCTCAAAACTTCACTAAAGTACTTAAGTCTTTCAAACTTTCCTAAATACAAACATTCCTAAGTACTTAAAACTAAAGTTTTTTTCCTAAGTACTTAAAACTTAATTTTTCAAATTTTCTTAAAGTACTTTGAACTGAGATTTTCGAATTTTTCTAAGTACTTCGAACTGAAACTTTCAAAATTTATTCTAAGTACTTTGAATGAAGTTTTCAATCAAAATTTTTTCTAAGTCAAAAATTTTCCTAAGTACTTTGAACTAATTTTTCTAAGTACTCGAACTTAAATTTCTCTAAGCACTCAAACTTATGTTTTCAAAAACCCTCTAAGTATTTTAAACTTAAGTTTTCAAAAAAAAAACTTTTTGAGTACTTAAACTTAAATTTTTGAAAATTTTCCTTAGTACTCAAACTTAAGTTTTCAAAATCCTTCTTAAGTTTTCAAAATTGTCTAAATATTTAAATCTAAATATTTTACAAGTTTTCCAAAATACACAACCAAAATTATTTTGGAAAATATAAAGTTTCTGTTGAAAATTATTCTAAGTAAAATCCATCCTTAAATTTAGAATTTATTTTCAAAAACCCCACGAAGTTTTGAAAAATCTAGGGGGAGATTCCTTCCAGGGGGATGGAACAAAATTTAATTTTTACTTGCTCTGATTAACATAACTTTTTGAACCAGGGTTGCCATAAATCAAAAAGGGGGAGATTGTTGGTGCAGAAAGCACCCAAGTCGAACCTGAGTTTTGATAATGGCAAAAGAGTTCAAAAGTTAAGTCTTATGTGTTATCTAACATGCTACTCAAGTGTGCAGGAAAAGTCCTAGCGAAGGACTGCTAGGCACTGGCGAAGGAATGCTAGGGTAAAAATTCCTAGCGAAGGACTGCTAGGCACTGGCGAAGGAATGCCAGGGTAAAAAGTCATAGCGAAGGACTGCTAGGTACTGGCGAAGGAATGCCAAGGTATTGAAGCCCTAGCAAAGGACTGCTAGGCACCAGGCGAAGGACAGCTTGAGACTGAAGACCTGGTGAAGGAATGCTAGGCACCGGGCGAAGGATAGCTTGGTATCCAAGACCTGGCAAAGGACCGCTAGGCAAAAGTCCAACCGGAGGATCCGGTTGGCATCAGGTACATTCTCTCGAGAGGAGTAGGTGAGGACGCGTTCCCCGTCGAGAGGGAACAGTAGGCGTCGGTTCGACCTAGGGCTCCATTTTGGAGACCCAAAGTCCCAACCAAGACAGCTAAGGCTGTATAAACTAACTTATTACTGCTTTATGTTGTTTTAGACTAACCCTGGATGCAGGATCGAAGGAACGAGTGTCTGCAGCTCAGAGAGCCTCAAAGGAGTGAGGCAGCAGCTGACCAGGGCGCCCGGAGTGTCTCGGGCGCCCCCAAGGTGAACACAAATCAAAGCAAATCAAAGTGAGCTTCTGCAACTTATGGGCGGGGCGCCCTCGTGCTCCCGGGCGCCCCCTATGCTCCCGAGCGCCCCCAGTGCAAGCCTACGAACCAGAAGCCAGCGAAGCCAAGGGATAAGATTAGACCCGGTCAATCCGGGCGCCCCCAGCGTCCCGGGCGCCCCCGTCAAGATCCGATCCCGAGTTTGAAGGGATCAGAAGCTGACCGAGTGAAAGTCGGATCGGTCGACACGTGGGGGGGGCGCCCCCGACGTTCCGGGCCCCCCTAGGGCCTATAAAAGGGCCCTCGACCCCAAGTCTTCGAAAAACACTACTTCCAACGCTGTTACGTTCTTCTGCTCCTGCGCTTTGCTCTAGAAACCTCCCAACTCGACACACAAGCGCCGACGACATCCCTCTGCTCCCAGAAACATCCCATACCGGACGTCGGTAACAAAGAACTATCATTTCATTTCTGTTATACTACTACTATAATCTCTTTGTAAGAATTATTGCGCACATATAGAATTGCCCCAGTAAATGGTCAATGACCGTGGGCCTTGGAGTAGGAGTCGACCTAGGCTCCGAACCAAGTAAAACTACCTGTGTTCGCGATTATTTTTATTCCGCTGCGTACTTGCTCTAGTTTTCATCCGAAAAGTGTTTAACGATATTCACCCCCCCTCTATCGTTTCTCTCGATCCAACACCTGCATCCAAGGTTAGTTCTACAACAAACAAGGCTATAAAATATTAGGTTTATACAGCCTTAGCTGTCTTGGTTCTGATTTTGGGTCTTCCAAATGGAACCCTAGGTCGAACCGACGCCTGCTGTTCCCTCGACGGGGAACGCATCCTCACCTACTCCTCTCAGGAGAATTTACCTTTTGACAACGGCTCCTCCGGTTAGACTTTTGCCCAGCAATCCTTCGCCCGGTGCCTAGAAGCCCTTCGCCAGGACTTTGGTACCAAGCAGTCCTTCACCCGGTGCCTAGCAGTCCTTCGCTAGGTCTTCGTTACCAAGCAGTTCTTCGCCAGTTGCCAAGCAGTCCCTCGCTAGGTCTTAGACTCCTAGCAACCCTTCACTAGGTGTCCAGCAGCCCTTCGCCAGGTCTTAGGGTTTCGATGCCTAGCAGTCCTTCGCTAGGTGCCTAGCAGTCCTTCGCTAGAATTTCTTTCTGCACACTCAAGTAACATATTAGATCAAAAAAACATCTTAACTTTTGAACCCTTTGCCATTATTAAAACCCAGGTTCGACTTGGGTGCTGTCTGCACCAACAGTTTGTTTATAATAGTACATACACGAAGTCCAATTACTTTGCATTATAGATAACATGGTGTTTGGTGTCACACAGAAGATCGTGTTATCGGTTCCTTGCTTAGTATAAATAAGAGGCCCACAACCGAGATGGAATTGGACAACCCATCAGGATGGTTGTAGTGTAATTAGGTGTGGTTGGTCTTGACCATAGAATTACACTAGTGTGCTATGAGTACATTGAGCAGGACAGAAACCCGAGATTATCCAATTTGTACTGACTCGATAATTGGATAGGACCTCAGTTTATATTATGGAGTATGATCCCTTAATCCCGAAATAATATCGGCCATATATTATTAATTATTATTTCTTTGATTTACCAATGGGCGAGATCTATTCTGTTAGATCGATAGGCCTGGTAAGTTGGGAGATAATATTAATAATATGATGTGCCGATGATTATTAATGGAATCCGTGTTCTGGTGAGTCAGGATGATGATGCCCCTTGATGAGCTAAAGAGGTTCATCGTGCTAAACCCTGCAGGTGGATTTGATTCGACACAATGATAAGGTTGAGTGGTACTAGTTGTTGAGGCAATTTATGGTCCGGAGTGACCAAGTATTTTGATGTTTGGGCAAAGGGTTTAAGTTAGGTTTACCCTTGTGTATTTGATATGTGATGTGAGTGTGCAGGATTGTAACACCCCAAAATTTTCCCATATGAAATATTATGAATTCATGAAACATTTTTATTATTATTAAATTTCATGATGGGCTTGGCTTAATGGGCTTGGATGTGGATTAGTGCAAAAATGTGATAAAAAGAAGATGTAGAAAGGAGGAAGCAAGGATTGAACCTTGAACCTCCTAGTTGCACTAATCATGTCATAACCAACACACCAAGCCATGTTTCATGTTAAGAGAATAAGAAACATGCTTGTTAAAGCTAGGGAAGTGAAGAGACATGTCTCTTCATGAGAAAAGTATAAATAAGAGAAGGAGAGGTTGGAATAACTTCTTCTCTTCTTCTTCCTCACTCTCCCCACCGAAAATTCACTCTCCCCCTTTCCTTTTCATTTTCGAAAAGTAAACCCTAGGGTTCTAACCCTAGGGAATTGGAAGGAAGGAGACCATCCAAAGATCTTGCCCTCTACTAGGGCCAAAGGTTCTAGAGAAGTGCTAGTAAGGAGAACACTCACCCTCCTTCAACTAAGGGCACTCTAAAGGTTTAGAGAAAGTGAAAGTTAAGCGAAAGGAAGTAAGTATCCTCTCGCCTGCAGTGTAATAGTTGCTGTATGATTCTTCTTCTTGTTGTTTTTGAAATTAGGGGTTTCTCCCCTTGTGTGACTTTCGGCCAACCTCAAAGAGGAGGCCTTGGTTACTCTTTGTTGCATGGGAAGACCCCTTGGAATTTAGGGTATACTTATATGATGTTTTCCTACATGTTGTGGTGACAAAAATTAGGGTTGAACACGCTATAAGGTTTTGGCCAAAACATGAAGCAAAGAGGGTTTAGGGTTGTATGATTTTCTATGATGTATCCATGTTTAGTAGTGTAGACAAAGTGTTTGTGTAAATGTTTGTGTGAAACATAAGTTCAAGAACCCTAGTTTCCCTACCCTTGACTTTCGGCCAACCCTAGGAGAATTAGGGTTTAGGGTGCATGATTATCCTAGGATGTATTCTTGGCTTAATATGTTGCATGATGTGTATGTGAAGGTTAAACTACCCTACGAGACATGATTATGTTTAGTAAGATGATATGTATATGCATGAGATGTCTAAATGAAATGCTTGATTGAAAATCTTAATGTTTCCTAGCATGTGATATTCGGCCAAGGCATGAGCATTAGGGTTGTGAAGGTCGATTACTCCATGATGTATGCTATGCTTAGTATGATACATGATATATATATATATGTGATGCTTGTATGGGATATTTGATGTCAAAACAATCTAAGCTACCCTACCCTTGATTTTTGGCCAAACCCTAGGTTTAGGGTTAGGAAGGGTTAAATTAAACCATGAAGCAGGTTATGATATGAATATGATTGATGTGACCAATTTTGTCATATATAAGTATGTGTAAGTGTTTGAAATGTGATGTATGTATGAGCATGTTTATATAGCCCATGGGGCACCCTTTATGAACTGCATGTGATGTGTATGATAAAATGCTTGAAAGGATACTCCACTAAGTATGGGATCAAGAGCACCCCTTAAATTGTGTGGTGTGTCCCTACAGGATCATGAGCACCCTTGAAAAGTGGTGTGTCCCTTAAGAGTGGATTGGAGTATTCCTTAGCATATATGTAAAAGCATGATAAGTATTTTACTTTAGAAGTTGTGTACCCGACTCGGAAGGGGGTCATTAAACAAATCCGGGGTGCATGTTAACGTAAGGTCATGGCTCCGGTAGGACGGAAGGTTCCTGCTCTAATTGATTGGTGGATCGCTACCCCAATTCATTAGGGAACGCGCAATAGGTAACACGCGATATGTGGTACACAACTGGTCCCTATGTGATATGGATGTATTTTTAAGTAATACCTTTATGGAATTGTTTTGAAAACATTCATTGAAAACATTTATTATATGTGAAGGGTATGCTTAAGGTACTTTATACTGCAAGCTTAGAAACTTGGTTGTTTAGTATGCTTTGATGAACTCATGCTTATGATTTGTTATGTGTACATGTTGTATTCTTTCGTATGGATTTTGCGAGTAGGACAGGATCCTTACTAAGCATTTGTGCTTACTAGTTTATGTGTTGTCTTATGTTGCAGATAAGGGTAAGGAACACTTATGCTAAAGGAAGAGGCAGGAGGCTGAAGATGTGTGGGGTGGTGGCTCGGGAAAGAAAGATTCTTATATCTACTTTATTATGCTTATGTTTATGCTCCTTAACAATGAATGTTAGTGATTAGGATTGATATTGCATGATAGTGATTACACTTGGAATTTTCATATACTTGATTTTGTTTGATTATATTATGAGTGGAAATAATATGTGACCCTATCATGTCATAGTATAACTCTTGATTAAAATATATCAAATGATGTTCTAATGGTTCCAGCATGATATTTGATTGACATGTACTGGCTAGTATGCTTAGCACTTGTAAATATCACTCGATAGTTGTAGACAAGCATGCTCAGCACTTAGTCCTCGCACTCTTGCTTCTATTGTATGTTAAAATTTTATTATATGAATGAATGACTAGTACGTAACCCCGCCCCGAGAGTAGATATAAGGGCGGGCGTTACAGGTTGGTATCAGAGGCAAGTTTCCCCTCCACCACACACACATCAAGCTTCATCCTGTCGCTTCCAAGTAAGAGATCCTAACCTCGCTTTATTTTATTTCATGTACAGTAATGATATATAGAGATGATTTTTGCTTGCATAACAAGAGAAAGTAGCGTTAATTCTTATATAGCTTGTTTATTACCTGTATGATAGACAATAGCTAATAATTGTAAGATATGTGAACATGAACGATACTTCTCTTATATAAATATATGTGTTCATTAATAATTTAGAATTTGGGGTAAGAGGGTGGTTACATATTGTAACCACTAGGGTAAACTACACCGATTGGGTGTGTGTTTTCCTCTGTATATATTTGTGAATTGAAGAAGGAATGGTTTAGTACTAACCATGTCATTTTCTTTTCAATTCCAGATGTTGTATGAGGACTACACTGAGAGGTGCCGCGAGCTGATGGAGCGGATAGAGGCAGTTGAGTATTGTCTGACCCGGGGAATTCAAGGCAACATAGGGTTTTTGGATCGGCTCTTCTGGAAACTGGAGCGGGAAGGGTTTCCAGTCATGGACGATCATAGGATCGGAGCTTTACTTCGTTCATTGGCCCAACCGGGCAAGAGAGGTTGCGCATCAGATCTGGGGACAGCACAGATGCTGTATCTCATATGCGGACTTATGTAGGCAGCTTCTCCGCCATGAGTTCCCGGAAGATCTGGGAGACTCGGAGGAGGATTCCGAGCCGTCCGAGGAGGACCCTGAGCCCTTCGAGGAGGATCCCGAGCCCTTCGAGGAGGACCCCGAGCCGTTCGAGGGGGACCCCGAGCCCTTCGAGGAGGATCCTGAGCCCTTCGAGGAGGATCCAGAGATGCTAGAGATGCTCGAGGAAGACCTTGAAGCGGACGAGGAGATTCTCGAGATCGAAGAAGAAGACCCGATGGGAACAGTAGAGGATCCTGAGGCGGGCCAAGGGGAGATGAGCGAGGAGGTAGTAGTCATCGCTACGATGTTCTTTATTTTGGGCCTAACGGCAGCCCATCTTGCTCGCTGAGTTGGATTAGTTTTGTATGTAGACTTATAAGAATTAATATAAAAAAAAATCTCATTTACCCAATATTGATCATGCGACACATAAGGACGAATATTACGGAAACATAATAGGAGTTGGGTTAACCATGATCACGATCAAGTATCATTCTTAGGACATGTTATCTCCAAGGAAGGAGTAATGTTGGACCCAATTAAAATTGAAGCTGTGGGTAACTGGACCAGACCCAAGAATGCCAGCGAAATCAGAAGTTTCCTCGGGCTAGCAGGCTATTACAGAAAATTCGTAGAGAACTTCTCTCGGATTGCAGCCCCTATGACAGCTCTTACAAAGAAGACAAGAAATATGTATGGACCGAGGAATGTGAAAAGAGCTTTACTGAACTGAAAAGGAGGCTGACTAGCGCTCCAATATTGACTCTTCCAGAGAGCGATATGAGTTTCGATATGTACAGCGATGCATCCAAACTTGGACTCGGAGCTGTGCTTATGCAAAATGGGAAGGTAATTGCTTATGCCTCTAGGCAACTGAAGGAACATGAAATAAACTACCCCACCCATGACTTAGAGTTAGCAGCGATGGTCTTTGCACTGAAAATATGGAGGCACTATCTATATGGAACCCAGTGTAAAGTTTATACAGATCACCAGAGTCTGCGATATTTCTTCACCCAGAAAGATCTGAATATGAGACAGCACAGATGGCTGGAATTGGTCAAGGATTATGATTGTGAGATCCTGTACCATCCGGGAAAAGCCAACAAGGTAGCCGATGCTCTCAATAGAAAATCATGTGCTACTTTAATGTCTTTATCAGCTTTGTCACAACCCTTAGGGGAAGAAATTATGAATTACGGGATTGAAATCATATCAGGACAGTTGTCCACCCTGATGATTGCGCCGACATTGTTCAGCGATATTCTGGAAAAGCAGAATCAAGATCCGAGTCTTCAGAGAATCAAGCAAGAGATTCTCGGAGGCAAGGACGATGGATTTCGGATTTCGGACTTCGGACAGCGGAGTCTTATATCTTCGGGATCGATTATGTGTTCCCGACGACTCTGACTTACGGACAGAAATCCTCGAAGAAGCACACGGAACACCTTATGCGATGCATCCTGGGTCTACCAAGATGTATCAAGATCTGAAGAGTAAGTTTTGGTGGTCCGGTATGAAACGAGATGTAGCCCACTATATCAGTATGTGTTTGACCTGCCAAAAGGTCAAAGCAGAACACCAGAGGCCTGGAGGAGTTCTGCAACCTCTATCGATTCTCGAATGGAAATGGGAAGACATCTCTATGGATTTCATCTCCGGGCTGCCTAGAACGACGAATGGATATGATGGTATATAGGTGATTGTGGACATGCTAACCAAGTCTGCCCATTTCCTGTCTATCAGGATGACCTACTCAGTGGAGCAGCTGGCTCAACTATACGTCAAGGAAATTATCCGACTGCACGGAGTTCCCAAGACCATTATCTCTGATAGGGATGGTCGATTTACTTTAGATTTTTGGGGACACGTGTAGAAGGCTCTTGGCACGAAGTTGAAATTCAGTACGGCCTTTCACGCCCAGACTGACGGGCAGACTGAAAGAGTGAATCAGATACTAGAGGACATATTGCGAGCTTGTGCCTTGGATTTCAAGGGAAGCTGGTGTCGATACCTGAGCCTGGCAGAGTTTGCTTATAACAACAGTTATCAGGCTACTATTGGGATGGCACCGTACGAAGCACTATACGGAAGGAAATGCAGATCTCCTATATGCTGGCTTGAGAGTGGTGAAAAGAAGGAGATGGGACTTCGGACTGATATTATAGATGAAACCACTCAGGCTATAAAGAATATCCGCCAGAGGATAGAGACTGCTCAGAGCCGGCAGAAAAGCTACGCTGACAAGCGACGCAGACCACTAAAGTTTGAGGTTGGGGATGCAGTATTCCTGAAAGTGGCCCCTATGAAAGGGGTGATGAGATTCGGGAAGAAAGGGAAGCTGAGTCCGAGATATGTGGGACCGTATCAAATTCTGAGACGGGTAGGCAAAGTGACCTACGAACTGGAGTTACCGCCAGAAATGACGGTTATCCACAATGTCTTCCATGTATCAATGCTCAGGAAATGTATCTCTGATGTGAATCAGGTGATAGAGCCCCAACCAGTACAAGACCAAGAGAACCTAAGTTCCGAACGCCGACCTATTCAGATCCTAGATCGGGAAGATAAAAAGCTAAGGAACAAGGAAGTACCCTTAGTAAAGATTCTGTGGCGGAACGAACAATTCGAAGAAGCCACATGGGAACGAGAGGAGGCAATACGATTAAAGTATCCGGAATTATTTTAAAGTTCGGGATGAACTTTTTATAAGGTATGGAGGATTGTAACACCCTAAAATTTTCCCATATGAAATATTATGAATTCATGAAACATTATTATTATTATTAAATTTCATGATGGGCTTGGCTTAATGGGCTTGGATGTGGATTAGTGCAAAAATGTGATAAAAAGAAGATGTAGAAAGGAGGAAGCAAAGATTGAATCTTGAACCTCCTAGTTGCACTAATCATGTCATAACCAACACACCAAGCCATGTTTCATGTTGAGAGAATAAGAAACATGCTTGTTAAAGCTAGGGAAGTGAAGAGACATGTCTCTTCATGAGAAAAGTATAAATAAGAGAAGGAGAGGTTGGAATAACTTCCTCTCTTCTTCTTCCTCACTCTCCCCACTGAAAATTCACTCTCCCCCTTTCCTTTTCATTTTCGAAAAGTAAACCCTAGGGTTCTAACCCTAGGGAATTGGAAGGAAGGAGACCATCCAAAGATCTTGCCCTCTACTAGGGCCAAAGGTTCTAGAGAAGTGCTAGTAAGGAGAACACTCACTCTCCTTCAACTAAGGGCACTCTAAAGGTTTAGAGAAAGTGAAAGTCAAGCGAAAGGAAGTAAGTATCCCCTCGCCTGCAGTGTAATAGTTGCTGTATGATTCTTCTTCTTGTTGTTTTTGAAATTAGGGGTTTCTCCCCTTGTGTGACTTTCGGCCAACCTCAAAGAGGAGGCCTTGGTTACTCTTTGTTGCATGGGAAGACCCCTTGGAATTTAGGGTATACTTATATGATGTTTTCCTACATGTTGTGGTGACAAAAATTAGGGTTGAACACCCTATAAGGTTTCGGCCAAAACATGAAGCAAAGAGGGTTTAGGGTTGTATGATTTTCTATGATGTATCCATGTTTAGTAGTGTAGACAAAGTGTTTGTGTAAATGTTTGTGTGAAACCTAAGTTCAAGAACCCTAGTTTCCCTACCCTTGACTTTCGGCCAACCCTAGGAGAATTAGGGTTTAGGGTGCATGATTATCATAGGATGTATTCTTGGCTTAATATGTTGCATGATGTGTATGTGAAGGTTAAACTACCCTACGAGACATGATTATGTTTAGTAAGATGATATGTAAATGCATGAGATGTCTAAATGAAATGCTTGATTGAAAATCTTAATGTTTCCTAGCATGTGATATTCGGCCAAGGCATGAGCATTAGGGTTGTGAAGGTCGATTACTCCATGATGTATGCTATGCTTAGTATGATACATGATATATATATATATATATGTGATGCTTGTATGGGATATTTGATGTCAAAACAATCTAAGCTACCCTACCCTTGATTTTCGGCCAAACCCTAGGTTTAGGGTTAGGAAGGGTTAAATTAAACCATGAAGCAGGTTATGATATGAATATGATTGATGTGACCAATTTTGTCATATATAAGTATGTGTAAGTGTTTGAAATGTGATGTATGTATGAGCATGTTTATATAGCCCATGGGGCACCTTTTATGAACTGCATGTGATGTGTATGATAAAATGCTTGAAAGGATACTCCACTAAGTATGGGATCAAGAGCACCCCTTAAATTGTGTGGTGTGTCCCTATGGGATCATGAGTACTCCTTAGCATATATGTAAAAGCATGATAAGTATTTTACTTTAGAAGTTGTGTACCCGACTCGGAAGGGGGTCATTAAACAAATCCGGGGTGCATGTTAACGTAAGGTCATGGCTCCGGTAGGACGGAAGGGTCCTGCTCTAATTGATTGGTGGCTCGCTACCCCAATTCATTAGGGAACGCGCAATAGGTAACGCGCGATATGTGGTACACAACTGGGCCCTATATGATATGGATGTATTTTTAAGTAATACCTTTATGGAATTGTTTTGAAAACATTCATTGAAAACATTTATTATATGTGAAGGGTATGCTTAAGGTACTTTATACTGCATGCTTAGAAACTTGGTTGTTTAGTATGCTTTGATGAACTCATGCTTATGATTTGTTATGTGTACATGTTGTATTCTTTCGTATGGATTTTGCGAGTAGGATAGGATCCTTACTAAGCATTTGTGCTTACTAGTTTATGTGTTGTCTTATGCTGCAGATAAGGGTAAGGAACACGTAAGCTAAAGGAAGAGGCAGGAGGCTGAAGATGTGTGGGGTGGTGGCTCGGGAAAGAAAGATTCTTATATCTACTTTATTATGCTTATGTTTATGCTCCTTGACAATGAATGTTAGTGATTAGGATTGATATTGCATGATAGTGATTACACTTGGAATTTTCATATACTTGATTTTGTTTGATTATATTATGAGTGGAAATAATATGTGAACCTATCATGTCATAGTATAACTCTTGATTAAAATATATCAAATAATGTTCTAATGGTTCAAGCATGATATTTGATTGACATGTACTGGCTAGTATGCTTAGCACTTGTAAATATCACTCGATAGTTGTAGACAAGCATGCTCAACACTTAGTCCTCGCACTCTTGCTTTTATTGTATGTTAAAATTTTATTATATGAATGAATGACTAGTACGTAACCCGCCCCGAGAGTAGATATAAGGGCGGGCGTTACAAGGATGTACAGGTTACACATATTCACTCAGCTGGACGACCTCGATACGGTGAAGGGTGGCATGGAGACAAGCTAGAGGCTTGTATGCACCCGAGGGACCTTGGTAGAGCAGGGACGATGAGCCGAGGGGCACGAACTTCGAGGCATGTGTGAAGGATGGCATGGAGGCAAGTTGGACGCTTGTGTGCATCCGAGGGACGGGAGCCGAAGACGAAGAGGGCGCGAAGGCAATAGTCGAGGTTGCTGGTGAGGTGTCAGTTGAGTCGTGAGGGTACGAGTGCTGTGTGATTGTACTCGGAAAATCCTAGGGTTCGAGTGCGGAGTGAAATGTACTCGGGAAGGGTAACCTTAAGTGTGTGAGTAGACCAGTCGACTGCCCAGGGAGGCAGTCAACTGTTGAAACTCACAGAAAGGTTTTGGCTGGGGACCAGTCGACTGCCCTGGGAGCAGTCGACTGGTAAAGTCAAAAACTAGCCGTTTCAGCGAGCCGTTGGACTGCTGTTTGGCTGGCACCAGTCGACTAGTAAATGGGCAGTCGACTTGTAGGCGAGGGTTTCAGCCTTAGTCCTATTTAAGAGGACTTCGTGTTGGCTGAAAGGTTTGACGAATTTGGTCTTGGTTAAAGGCCAAATAGTAGTCTTGGTGCTCATGTCTTGTCAAGGTGTTGTGGTGAGGTTTCTCCACCCACAAGGAGCGACAAGGGCTAGCCGGAGGTTATCCGGGGAGTGATCCACCGATGGATTCTTGGATTAGTCACCCTTAGGGGCGTATACCAAGTAAATCTTCTTGTTAGCATTGTTTTTTGTTGATAGTTTCATTTTTATTGTATATTCCGCTTGCGCAACTAACAACGTAGGAAGAAGAAAGCCGAGAAGTGTTATTCACCCCCCCTCTAGCAACCGAATCGATCTAACAAGTGGTATCAGAGTAAGGACCTCTCTTGATTGGAATAACTGCCAAGGGAGCAAAGAAAGCTAGAGGAAAATGATGGAAGACAAATTTGGGGATGACATCTACACTCCACCTCCCTACGATCATGAAGACGTCGACTATTGGAGGATGCGAATGAAGACGTGACTTGGAATGGAGTGGGGATGTAGGATGGCAATAGAAGAGCCCTTCGAAGTTCCAAAGGACAAGCATGGAAAGAAGCTTCGTCCTAGATATTGGGACAAGGAGCAACAAGAACAATCTGTTGGTGCAAGTTGCATCAGTGATGTCCTCCTCTAAGTGTTTTAATGTTTGACAATATACTTAAGTTAGTGATACATTAAACAAGAGAAGGGGAGTTAAGAGAGGAGTAACAAAATGGACCAAAGTCCTAGAAAATCTAGGCAATAAGTCCTGGTTCGAAGAATTGGGCACTAAGTCCTGATCATGGATTGGGCACTAAGTCCTGGCAAAGGGCTGGACACCGAAGACCTGATCGGAAGGTGGGCACGAAGTCCTGGTCGATGACTGGGCAAGAAGTCCTGGCTGAGGGTTGGGCACCGAAGACCTGTTCGAGGAATTGGGCACGAAGACCTAGCCGAGGGTTGGGCACCGAAGTCCTAGACTTAGGGTTTGGGCACGAAGTCTTGGTCCGAGGGACTGAGCAACTTAGTTGAGCGATGACTAAGGACAGATGTAGAGACAGGTCGGGGTTCAGACGTCTCGAGATTCGAGAGTGTTGGAGGCTAAGTAAAAGTCCACCCGAAGGACTAGGTGGCAACAGGCTCCTGAAAGGAGTAGGTGAAAGGCGCGTTCTCGGGGGTGGGAACTTGCGTCGATTCGACCTAGGGTTTCGTGGAAATCCAAAGTCAGAACCAAGTCCTTAAGGCTAATATTATGTGCATATTTGCTTTGTATTTGTGTATCTTGCAGGTACCAAGAATGGAAGACAAAGCAGGGAAATCACACAAAAGGCGGCTGAAAGCCTTGAAGGCAGGCGCCCAACAGCTTCCAGGCGCCCCCATCAATAGGGGCGCCTGGCCCAAAGAGCAAAAGTGGTTGTTTCGTGAAGAAGGCAGAATAGGCTTCGATTCAGGCGCCCAGGATGATACAGGCGCCCAAGTTGAAAGTTGTATTTGCTGTTTCGAGTTCAAAACAGAAATAAGCTTTCATTCAGGCACCTGGGATTTACAGGCGCCCGAGTTCATGTAGGCGCCCAGGTCAAAGGTTTTATCAGCTGCGACGAGTTCGGCGCGGGGATAAGGTTTGACCGAGCCCTATGGGGCGCCCCCATCATCACAGGCACTCGTATGAAGCCTATAAAAGGGGCCTCGACCCCTCAACTTCAAACAGAACTTTCTGGAACGATTCTGAGCATTCTGACAGACGACAAAGTGCTAAAGACAAGGCTCTACGACTGGGAGGCTCCAGGAGGAAGTGCGCGGCACTTCGGAGGTCCAGATCGGCCGAGCTTTAAACCTTGTTCTGTTCGGTTTGCTTTTTATTATTCTGCATTTAATTTTCTATATTTGTGCTTGTAATTATCAACTGTACGACGGGTTTTCCCCACCTCCGGAAATTTCGGAAAGGTGACCAATAGTGGACTCACGCCGAGTACATAGGCCTTGGACGTACTAACCCTGGGGGATCGGGAACCAAGTAAATAAATCCGCGTGCCCATTGTATTGCTTTTATTCTCACTACAAGAAAAAATGCTTTTAATGACATTAAAAAGTGTCATCATATATCACTTATACTGACATTTTTGATATAGTGACATTAAGTTAAAATGTCCTCTATAGTGATGTCGTCTAAAGTCTTATCACTTATGACAATTCTTAATGTCACTATAAAATACAAATAGTGACAATACTAATAGCATGAATAATTGTTATAGTGACAAAACATAGTGTCACTATAAGATTTATAATGACATTTATATATGTTGTTTTATTATAGTAATGATGACAAATTTATATGTCCTTTAAAATTATTTATCAAGACATTTATAAATGTCTTGATTTTCATTTATAGGCATAATAAAAAATGTCACTAATGATAGTTTAGTATGACATTTTAAAATGTCATCATTAATAATTATTTATTATGACATTTTAAAATGTCTTCATATGAATTTTATAATGATATTATATATTAATAAATATCTTACCCATTTTTAATATTTTCATGATATAAATATTTATGTATATAAATAATTAACATTAACACAAATAAAAATTTTAAATTGAAATTAAAGTGTTAATCAATAATTGACAATTTTTTTGCAATACAAGACTATCAAATTAGTCACCTCAAAAAATATCTATGCACTAATCACAATCACAAATGTACCCAATGTATTTAGTTTAAGAACTAGTAAAAAATTACAATCTCTCCTAAAGCCTAAAGCAAAACATAACCAAACTTCAGAACTTTACTGCATCTTCAATCTTCAACCGTCACATCTTAAACAAAATCCAATATTCATGTGACCTACAAAAAAAAATCATATATTAATTAGTTTGTGTAAATAAAACCATAACTCTTAGACATGTCTTGGTGCAAGATAATTGAAAAGGAGGTATCTATTACTTTCCATATAAACATAAAACCATAATTCTTGGATTTGAAAATTTGCAAGGTAATTGAAAAAATGGCATCTATTACTTTCATAAAGATCCCAAATATTTAGGTTTTCCCAATTAATTGAAGAAGTAAACAAAATCCAAGCGTTGTATGTGATGGCATGCAAATGAATTTCAGGTGAGTGTGTATTTCTCCATCTACTAATCCAGTTCGCCCATATCAACTATCACTGTGAGACAAACAAAGAATCACAGTAACTATTCTAACCTGCGGTAAGCTCATCAACTCAAGAACAACTTTTCTGGGAGTCAATTTATTGTCAATAATGCGAGCAACTGCAGTTAGAACTGGCATTTTTACATGGTACTTCTCAGCCAATGCAATAACTGCCCCAGCTGTGGATACTCCTTCAGCAACCTACAGAGTAAAAGGAAAATGATAGTCAAGTTGATAGTAGATTTTGCTTCAATCTATTGTTAGAGATAAAGAGATATATCTGAAACCTGATTCATTGAACCCAGTATATCATCAAGCTTCTCTCCTGATCCAAGCCGCAATCCGACAGTTCGATTTCTTGAAAGATTAACAAAACATGTAAGCATAATGTCCCCAGATCCTGATAGTCCAGTAAGTGTTGTTGGCTTTGCTCCCATCTTCGAGATAAAACGAAAAATTGTCACCCTTTAGAAATAAAACGCTACAGTGAATATATGCAATAGAGGACAGGATAGGATGAGAATCTATCCACTTCAAATATATTAAAAGTAGAAAAAAAAGAACCAGAAATAAACAAATTAATTTCATTGAAACTGTTCATAACTGATGACAAACCATAGGTATTTAAAATAACGTGAAGCGGAATCAATAGATAGCATCCACTTAAAATAGTGTAAGCCATGCTTAGGACAAGCATAAGTACATCGTGATTCATTTACAAGGAAGGCTCTCAAATCACAAAACATGAGCAGATAAATAAATGCAAGAATACAAAAAAATAAAATATTGATGAATTGCCAACAAACAATATATAAGTAGCAGCAAATCCACAAGGCTTAAGTCTTTCACAACTAACATTTCAAACCAGCAAAGGTTATTAGTCATCAAGCATGATGTACTATCCCAATGGTCAAAACATATTTTACCTATTTTTTCGTCTCTTTTTGTGTACATTACAGTAATATAAACAAACAAAAGACAAAATATGCAAATTGTTGGAGTAATGACTAATATACAAATTAACATAAGATAAAGTCAACTTTTGGCAATGTATGGCAGTCCTTTGGAGCTATTCTGACAAACCAGAAGCAGAACAGTTACTAGATAGGTGAATCAGGAATACAACACATACTTGTTTCTAGGTATAGATTCTAACATTGCCTAATAACAGATGCCAATAACATGCAACATATCTCAAGAATGAAAGCACATGTTTATTGTGAAAGAATGGTGAAGACATTTTCCCATGTCTTCAATTTCCTTGATGCCCATTTCAAGTCCCAATATTTCTACAAAACATCCAATTTAGAATATACAAATGCACCTCTAAAGTAATAGCACCTAAAGAATTTCATACATCTGAGCAATCGAGAGCATCATGTTAACACTGCATATTTGCTTAGATGTAATCTAACCAAAAACAAAAAAAAAAAATCTAATGTTCAAATGTAGATTTTCACCTTATCACTCGAGGTTTTATTACTCAATCACTATACCCAATGGGGCATTACTTTTGCCAAGGAATGTACTGAAAAGCAAGCAATGTAAGCATTCTACAGAAACATGTGCTTGTATGTCAAACAGATCTAATGAATAGGATAGCCTACTTGGATAACATAATTCCCATATTGGTCCTGCGCCAAATCGCAAACAGACTGCATGATCTCATCCATCATAATGCGTTGAGTTTCTGGATCATCACAGTACTCCAGCACTCTCTGCCATAATTAATAGTACACATATACAAGTGAAATCAGGATACACATATAATAGTATTTAAAATACTGATGACAAACCATCTTGATCAGAGATATTTTTTCCCCTTTGAGAGAGAGGCCCAAAGCCTGTTTATGTTTTAAATATGGGATGTATTTACAAGATGCGGCGGAGTGTGAGAGCCTACACAGAGATTAAACAAAGACATTTATGCTGATTTTTCTGCAGACAAACCATAGTTTTCGTATTAACTATTGAAAGACTACTTGTATTGTCTCGGCTACCACTAAAACATGGATTAAAAACCATATGGGGCATATCTAGAAAATTTTCTGATGATGATGATTCTGGATGAACCAGCATGTATGAGTTTTTAAAAATAAGAAATAAATAACATAAAATTGAAAGTTTTCTTTACCTTGAGGAGCTTATCCTCAGGTTTGGGGAAGCTAATAATTGCTGAGCTGCTCTTGCCAACTTTTTGTCTTTTGATGCAACCACCATTGCTGCAACCCCAAAGGTCATTAGAAAACTCTTAGCTTCTGGAATGAAAACAATGCAAACATGGGAGTCTAGCATCTGTAGAGTTTGAATATTATTAATAAGTGAATGTTAACATGTGAGCGTGACAGAACCTAGTTTTAGTCAAATGAATGGGGCAATATATATCATATATATCAACATCATCATGCAACAGAAAAAACATAATAATTACCCATTAATGGCACAAAGCATACCTGTTGGCATCTTGCCCATCAACTCTATTGCAAAAGAAGGACCAGATAACACAACAAATGGTTGACGAGGGTTTCTTAACGCACACGGAATGATTTGAGACATTGTCGATTCCCCCATCTCAAAATGAAACAGGTAATAACTCATTTGACATGTAATTATGTATTTTAAGTTTACAAAGGAAATAATAAAACTCATTTTCTTCCAATGTTTCCTTCCACCTAATGTAATCAATTATGAATTTGTCCTCCAAATATTATAATCACAATATTATAATTTATCATATCCTAGTAACAATCAACATGTTTAGCAAATACATTTTTTTAATTTCAAGGCAATTAATGCGAGTATGATGTAAAAATAAAATGAAAATGCTTTGTTGCTTAGCCTAGTAGAATGTTTGAAGAACTTCTCGAAGTAATTTACATGTGCTTAGCCTTGCACAATGATATCAACATTTTAAGCTCGAATTTGAATTTGTAACTAAATATCAGAAGGGTAGCATCAAACTGACAATCAAATATCAAATGGAAGATACAATTCAATATTGTATGTATACAAATATTAAACTGATAGCAAATATGCTGAATACAACTTTCAGTTTTCTAGTTGCCATTTCTTCGTCTCCAACACAACAAAATAGGAATCAACAAAGAAATCAGGCTACTTATTGAAGAATGCTCGATATGCCATAAGTTTGAAAAATTATCTGACTGTCAAGGAGGAGATACTGAGAAAGCATTGATTCACTACAGAAAACAAATCATGTTTGTGTATTATGCCAAAATATCACGCATCAGTTTTTCAAGAGCTGCAAAAAAAAATTAAAAATGAGACTCCTTTAGATATACAGATTACTGATTTTATGCTTCTGAAGTTGTGGTAGTAGTTCATAAAGCTTGTGCTAACTCTGTAAATGAGACATTGTTACCCTACTTCGGTGGTCCAACTTCCCTCTCCAACCCTGTAAAGGAGCAAGTCTCTTCTACCAACCTCTAACAGATACTTAGCAGACTTTCAAATGGCATGAAAGAAATACATACAGTACGATAGGAATGGTTAATATACGTACCTCTTCTTCTGCCGCCTAGAGGTATCCCTCCTCTAAGGATTAGTTCGTAAGCACTTTTGTTTGAGCAAGTTCAACTTGAACGCACCCGTGGGCAGATGGCGTGGCAGGGAGGAGCGCCGCGCGTGGGGAGGCGCTCGCACAGCCCAGAGCGCGCTGGTGGAGGTGCGCTGGTTGGAGGCGCTCGCGTACGGGGACGGCCGATAGAGCAGGGGCACGCTGGTGGAGGTGCGATGGTTGGAGGCACTCGCATAGGTGGAGGGGCAAGCAGGGAGCGAGGGAGAAAACAAAATTAGGTTTCGGGCGTGAGGGTGGAGATGAAAAGGAGGGACGACGCAAGCTCGCGCGCTGCGATTTTGAGTATTGCCGCTCGGATTTGCAGTTTTGCCGTTGCCGATTTAGGGTTCGCGCTTCGCGTAGGAAGGAGAGGGGATTAATTAAGGTTCATGTTCGCGCGATTAAGTTGAGAAGGAATAGGTTCGCGCGATTAAGTTGAGAAGGAATTGGTTGAGATTTATTTTAATAATTAATTAAATAATTAAATAATTTATTTTAATAAGAAAATGTTTAGATTTATAATGACATTTATAAAATATGTCATAATAAAGGGTTTAATCAGACATTTTAATTATAAAATTAATCTGTTTTAATAAGTGTCATTATAATTAGTTTATAATGACATTTATCATTAAGTGTCATAAATTAAATGTCACAATAGGTCTTTTTTCTTGTAGTGTCTTTCCGTTTATTTTCCGCTGCACTAACGCTCTGAGTCTAGAACGAAGATTTGAAAAGTTTATGATTTTCGCAAGAAAGATTTACGGTCGATATTCACCCCCCCTCTATCGACGGCACTAGTCCTCCACAATCTAGGGCTAATGAAAAGGTAATTGGTATATTGGTTAATCTTTTGCCTAATAGTGTTTTGAGTGGTGTAGATAAATATGAGAATGCTTATGAATTATGGGATAAGATAGAAGAAATCTATAGAAACCCTCCACGAGGTCAATCAGTGGAAGAGCCCGAGGAAGTGAGCTCAATAGCTCAAGAAGAGGAAGAAGAGAGTGAGAGATCATCAACTTCCTCTAGGGGAAATGAAGAAAAAGAAAAAGTAATGGAATTGTTATCATCCAAGGAGGAAGAAGTGTCCACATCCTCAAGTGTGGAAGAAAGTGAAAAATCATTAACTTCCTCAAGAGAAGAAGAGGATGTATCAAATTCAAGAGTTGAGGGGGAGGAGAGACCCTCATCTATACCGGAATAAGAGGAAGCATCCACATCATCCAAGGTTGAAGAAGAAGTCAACCTAGCCTCCACCTCCACCAAAGCAAAGAAAAAGGACCATATCACATGTTTTGGATGCAATGAAAAGGGGCACTACAAGGACAAGTGCCCATTAGGTAAAAAGGAGGTAAAATCTAAACTCATTTTAAATTCTCTTAAATCTAATGTGGGTTGTAGGATTGGAGAAGCCCAAGAGAAAGGAAGAAAAATTTGATACTTCACATGTGGAGAGCTAGGGCACTACCACACCACGTGTCCAAGAAAAGGAGACTTAAAGAAATTGGGACACATGAGAAGATGGGAGAAGGAGGAAAAGAAGAAAAGAAGCCCACGTCAAGGAGGAACTACAAGGGTAAGGGAAGTAATTCCTAACCCTAAGTTAAACTGTAATTCAAATTCAAGTTCCTCTATGCATGATAAAAATAGAGTTAATTATTCATCCATGCATGCTAGAATTAATGAAAATTGTTTGCTTGTGCATAAACATGGTTTTAAATATCATGATAGGAATAAGAGTAATAAGGTAGATCATAACCCTAGGAAAATTATTTGCATGCATCATGATAGACCTAAGACTTTTGTACCTAAGGATCAAGGCATTAACCCCAAGAAGGGGAGACACATGCCTAGAAGATGGGTAGGTCTATGAATGTCCAAGGTGAACATATGGATTCTAGGATTAAAAATCTAAAAAAGGAAAATCAAGCCTTGAGGGAAAGGCTTGATACATTGGAAAAGACCCTAGAAAGATTCAAGGTTGGATCAAAGGGTTTAGACATGGTGTTGGGTAGTCTAAAACCCAACTATGATAGATCAGGTTTGGGATACCGACCTAGAGTCTCCAATGCCAACAAAAAGAAATATGCTGGGAAAGCATATGATTATGGCAAGAAGGAGAAATCCAAAAATGGAAAGAGGGTGTCATTCAAAGGGAAAGAAAAGGACTTAACCAAAGACAAAGTGTCTAAGGTTAAGAGGGTTAGATTTGTAGGCCAAGAATCATCGGAGGCACACCGGTGTGGTCTAGTGTGGATTGAGTCACCTAGGGAGGTGGCTAAGGCTAAGAGCTCAAGGGGGAGCTCTAGGAGCCTTTGGGGTCCATGGTGAATGGATCTCGGGAAACTTTCTCCTAGGAAATTAGATGAAATGTGCCAAAAGGGTTGGAAGACTTGGGTAAGTCTTCATCCTAGAGAATTGGCACATTAAATGGAGTTTTAGGGAGAAAAAGATGGAAATAGGGTTATATTCGATAAAATTAAGGTTTAATGGGAAAATACCATATAATTCAGTGCTAAAAGTGTATCATGGCCAGGTATTAGAAGATATATCAAGGAAAGGCCACAATTAGGACTTTTGGAACAAGGTTAAATGATACAACTTAGGATAAGTTGAGTTTCGTGCCAATCTTGGGATTTGGAGTATATTTATTTGGAAACATATTTTTCCCAAGTAGACTTAGATTCCACAAATATCTCCACGAAAGTTTAGATTTTTTGGAGATTTGTGGAATTAATTAGGCATTTTTGAATTTGGGCTGAAAACTTGAAATTCAGGTATCAGTCGACTGCCCTGGGGGGCAGTCGATTGATTCGAGTGAATTCAGCCCTGGGACCATTCTATTCGTTTTGGCAATCGATTGCCCTGGGGGCAGTCGACTAATCCATAAGGCTTAAGTGAAAAAGGCATATTGGATAATCAGAATTACAAAATTGAAATCATAGGAAAGGGTCATATTGTCTTATGAGAATTTATGTCATTATATGGTTAAAGGTAATAAATCATTATTGGATGATAGGATATGACTTTGAATCAAATTCCTTATTTATGTTGTCGTACTCTTTGAATAAAGGTTTACTTGGTGATTGAATGTTGGTTGTATGAGATAAGGCTTTATTAATATCATGAAATTAAAGGAGGATTGATGAGTGCTTAAGGTTCATTGGATGGTATTGAATGATAAGTTTTTGATGGATGAAAGGATATGGAGGTTTCCCATATGTATCTATGATTAAGAGATAAAAAGGGGGAGACTTTTTAATCCCCCTTCTAATCCCTTAACTCAAAACATATACATATACATGCAAATTTCCTTATGCCCATAATAGCAAGATCATATCATTCAATACAAGCAATATCAAGCCATGAATTAAAACTTCATATAAGCAATATGGAGGCATACATAAAAAGTTCCATATAAAGCCATGCAAAAAGATAGATAAGTGTCACAAGGGCCATAGCCCCGAAGTATTCAAGCATTACAATGCCAAATTAAGTATTTGAGAGATAAATAAACTGCCTAAGCTAGAGATACTCTCAACATAAACACCATCAACTCAATCTGAACTACATGTCATCGCCTAGAGGAGGAGGAGGAGGACCCTGGTATGCCAGATCCCACCGCTACATCATCGCATACATATCTGTCTGCTGCTGTTGAAAACCGTGAAAGCCCTCCCGGAGGCCGTGAACCTCTACCTCCAGCCTAAAGAACCGCTCCTCTGAAATCCCTGCAGTAGCAGCCTCCTCATCATCATCTGAACTGGAAGAAGTAGGATGTTGTCGCCAGACCATCACTCCCTGCTGACACTCAATCCCTGCCAGGGAGAGTTGCTTAGAGCCGATCTAGTCATAATCATTGGACAAATTATGCTTCTGACCTCTAGTGGTGATAAACCCTTTGGACTTGAAGAACTCGGTCAAAATGTGGCAAAATGACATGTAGAGTTTTATATTGACATCATGGGAAAAATGGACAATGGATGTAAAAATATGCAAAGCAATGTTAATATTGAACCTCCTCTCCAGGCGTACATCATCACCAAGTGAGGCAGTCGAATCTTCGACCGCCCCTTAGTGACAATCGGTAAGATGCAATCTAGGACAACTTTATATAACACATTACTAGCTAGGCTCATGCGCCTAGCTTCAAAGGTGCGCTGTAGAGGAGGTCTAAGACTCTCAAAATAGTGACGGTGAATCTGATCCAAAGTGACATTTGGAAAGGTGAAGGGCTCGACGACTTTTGGAAAATACGTGAATGCACTATTGGAAACCCTACACTCTAAAAATTCTCCTAATACTGCAGATGAGAAGGGGATGGTGACTTCTGCAACCATGGACTCATAAGTCCAATCATCGGGACTAATGCATGTAAGGTTGGCATAGAACTCTTTGCACAAGTCAAGGTTAACATAGTGCTGACAATAAACTAGCTGCTCTAACCCAAAATAGGTGATCATCTCAGCAATGGGGGGGAGGGTTTCTCTTAGATGTAGGTCCGGTTAAGATACCTACAGCTTATTAATACAAAATCAGTATTTGCAAATTTTCGTCGGTCGGAAAGGAACCGAGATGCCTCCGGATCTACATGACCATGTTGAGACGATCTCTCACCCATTCTCCTCTTTTGGACAACTCTAAAATGCAATTTACCCATGCATGTACCACAAATTACCCCAAATCAAAGGAAAACTAAGAAAAACATGCAAAATGGGACAAGTTAGTTCTGAATCATGAACTAAATGTGAAAAATAAACTACACAAGTAGTTACCATTTTCCCGGACGTTGCATGATGAATGTTGATGAAGATTGACTCAAAGAGAAAAGTTCTTCTAGCCCTAGGCTTAGATCTGAGGTAGAGAGAGGCTAGGAAGGTGATTTTAGGGCTTTGGGAAGGCTTGGAGCAGGAGGGAAGGTCGAGGGAAGGAGAACTCGCAGGGGGTGGCGTTGAAAACCCTAGGTTCGACAACCCCCCGTGCGGCTGTTCCTTTTAAATTACCCGCGGATTAGTCGACTACCCCAGGGGCAGTCGACTGTGAAACCGAACAGAAAGATAAGTTGACTGCCCCAGGGGAAGTCGACTAGTTTTTTCGAATTCTTAGTTTCTGATTTGCACTAGACCAGTCGACTGATTTTGAACCAGTCGACCGGTACCCTAATTCCAGTTTTTCTGTCCTAATTTCAGGAACACATCATTAATTTCATAAATCTTCAAAAAATCTGAAATTTCATAGAGAGATTTGTGGAACCTATGTCTACTTGGGAAAAATATATTTCCGAATAAATCTATCCCCAATCCCAAGATTGACACAAAATTCAAAACTAACTAAATGGTGTCATTGAAACTTGACCTAAAGTTCTAGTTTTGACCTCTTCTTGATGTATCTTCTCGTACTTAACCACAATTCATCCCTAGCATTGATTTATATGACATCTACACATTGAAAACCAATTTCTATGCAATATAGTCTCATTTTCATCTTTTCATCCATAAAACTCCCTTTCTAATGTGCCAACTTCCTAGGATTAAGACTCACACTAGTCTTCCAAATCCTTTGGCACATTCCACAGTCCATCTAGTCCCCTAGGAGGAATCCTCCTGAGATCCACTGATAATGGATCCCATCTTGACTTCTAAAGCTCTCCCTTGAGCTCTTAGCCTTAGCCACCTTCCCAGGTGACTCATTTATGAAGGCAAGACCACACCGGTGTACCTTCGGTGCTTCTTGACCTTCAATTCTCACTCTCTTAATTTTGTATACCTTGTTCTTGGTCAAATTCTTCTTCTCCCCTTTAAATGACTTTTCCTTGCAATTTTGGCCTTCCCTTTGCTATAATCATATGACATCCTTGCATATGACTTTTCCTTAGCATTTAATCTCCCAGATTGGTATCCTATGTTGGGATCTTCAGGCGACATAAACACAAAACGCAGCGGAAACAAGATCTCATGAGCGATCCATGCGAAAGAAAACTCGTATAAAGTATATCTATCTAATAGATTTATCTACTGTTTATACCTTTGGAGCGTGCCCTTACGTTTATCCCGCTCGTCCAAGCACCGCCGGATCTCTTGCACGTTCAAGTGACCGTGCCTCTATTCGTATCCACATGAACACGATATCTCTACTTCGGAGAAGAACTACCTTAGTTGTGCTAGCAACTTGAGGTAATTCACAAAACACCAAGAACCCAAGATGTGGGTTTCGGCCAAGATGGAGAAGAGAAGGAAGAGGGGAAAGAAAATGACAAGTTGTCATCCAAATGACAAGGGAAAAACTATTTTATACTCATATCATGAGGATTTTTTGCCTTTTAAACTTCCCTTCATTAAATATTTTAATGTAACTCTCTAACTTTTCATGTAACACTCTAATGGTGAGAAACTCTCCATCTTCCTCTCTTATTAATTCATTAAACATTTTAATGAATTAATATTTCATCCAAATGTGGTTGAGTCTAATCTAAATGAGTTTAACTCAAATTAGATCTCAATCCATAATCCAATTGGATTCACTTGAGTCTAACTCAATTAATCCAATTCCAATTAAATCTTAGCCAAATCAAGATCAATTAATCTCCGAAGCTTCGTCTCCTTAGTGTGTGACCCAATAGGCTCTCGTAACGTTGGCAATGTGTCTAAACCAGTTTAGACACAAAAGCAATGAGCGGCATCTAGCAATACATCAATGCTACCCAAGTAACAAGAAAGTCGAGATCCGACTTAACCTCTGTGACTATGGCAATGTATGTCCTTATCCTTCTATCCTTGATATCTAGATTGAAAAAAGAGGCATAGACCGTGTCATCCTCAATCAATCTGGTGTTTCTTGATCCCCGAGTAGACTCACTCAAACAATTGAGCTCAATATCTCATATTGACTCATTCGAGCATGGCAATGCGTTTTAGCAGTCCTACTCAATCAAGGGGCCCACAGATATCACTCCCGTCATATGGGAGGGATAGATCCCATCTACATCACTCATATCCCTCCGCATAATTCATTACATATCCAGTGATCGCCTTTATAGTCCACCCTGTTACGGGTGACATTTGACGATACCAAAATACATAACTCCTTATGTAGGGAACCGTAGTGACTTCAGCTCTAAGGACTATTCATACCAATAGTCACATGAGAAAGTTTATGACACTCATATGACAATCTATGAAACTTTCTTATGGAGAGTCATTCAGTACACATTCTCCAATGTATACCCATGTGTCAACTTGATATCACATATCTATGACTTGTGAGCTCAAGTCATCAGTTGACCTACATGCTAGTCTCCATGTATTAATATTGTCCTTGAATATTAATACATGACTAGGAATGGTTTAGAGTAGTGTTCTCTACATCATCTCACTATCGATTCAACCAATCGTTATAATGTAGATAAGAACCTACTACCCAAGGACATTATTATACTTAGTTATTTGGCACAAATACAAAGTAAGTATAATAACCAAACATACCTTTATTAATAATAGAATAGGATACAAAATGTCCCTAGTCAATGATCATATAATTGGCTCTAGGACTCCTACTAACAATCTCCCACTAGTACTAGTGCCAATCACTGTAGTATCTAATACCGAGTGACATGGTATGACCATCATGCTTCTTTTGTGCCAAAGCCTTGGTCAAAGGATCTGCGATGTTAGAATCAGTGTGTACTCTGTATATCCTCACATCTCCTCTATCGATGATCTCTCGAATTAGATGGAAGCGCCATAGTATGTGTTTGGTCCGCTGATGGGAGCGAGGTTCCTTAGCCTGCGCAATAGCCCCGTTGTTGTCACAATAGAGGTCTATCGGGTCTGCTATGCTAGGAACCACACCAAGCTCTGTAATGAACTTTCGGATCCAAACGACCTCTTTTGCCGCCTCTGACGCGGCAATATACTCGGCCTCTGTTGTAGAATCTACGACTGTGTCCTGCTTCGAACTCTTCCAGCTCACAGGGCCACCATTCAGGCAAAATACATACCCTGACTGCAATCTATAGTCATCCCTGTCTGTTTGGAAGCTTGCGTCACTGTAACCCTTTACAGCTAGCTCCTCATCGCCTCCAAATATCAAGAAATATTCTTTCGTCCATCGTAAGTACTTAAGAATATTCTTGATAGCTATCCAGTGACATTCACCTGGATCTGACTGGTACCTGCTCGTCATGCTCAAAGCATACGAAACATCTGGACGAGTACATAGCATGGCGTACATGATAGATCCTATAACGGATACATAAGGGATCTGATCCATACGGTCTCTCTCCTCCTTAGAAGAGGGACATTGAGTCTTCGAAAGACTCACACCATGTGACATTGGCAGAAATCCCTTCTTGGAATTCTGCATGGCAAAACGATTAAGCACCTTGTCAATATATGTACTCTGACTTAAGCCAAGCAATCTCTTAGATCTATCTCTATAGATCTTAATGCCTAGGATATAGGCTGCTTCACCTAAGTCTTTCATTGAGAAGCAATTCCCAAGCCACATCTTCACAGACTGTAGTGAAGGGATATCATTCCCAATGAGGAGTATGTCATCTACATACAAGATCAGGAAGATAACTGTGCTCCCACTAACCCTCTTGTAGACACAGGGTTCATCTTCATTTTGATGAAACCAAACGCTTTGATTGCATCATCGAATTGAAGATTCCAGCTTCGAAAGCTTGCTTTAGCCCATAAATGGACCTTTGCAACTTACATACCTTTCCAGCATGCTCTGGATCTACAAAACTCTCAGGTTGTGTCATGTATACATCCTCGAGTAGATTCCCATTTAGGAATGCGGTTTTGACATCCATCTGCCAGATCTCGTAATCATGGTAAGCTGCAATAGCATGCAGGATCCGAATAGACTTAAGCATCACAACTGGGGAAAAGGTTTCATCATAGTCAATACCATGAATCTGCTTGAAACATTTAGCTACCAATCGCCCTTTGTAGGTATGCATGAGTCCATTCATGTCAGTCTTTCTTCTAAAGACCCACTTACACCCAATGGGTTTAATCCCCTCAGGTGGATCAACCAAAGTCCATACTTGGTTAGTGTACATGGATTCCATTTCGGACCTCATGGCTTCTAGCCATTTCTCAGAATATGGGCTCATCACAGCTTCTTGATAGGATGTAGGCTCATTCAACTCAATGAGCGTCACATCATCATGGTCAGATAAGAGAAAAGAGTATCTCTCAGGTTGACGACGTATCCTATCAAATCTGCGAGGAGGTTGGTCTACTTGAATAGCCTGTTGTTCCACAACTTCTTGTGTAACAACCTCATGATCCACAACATCTTGTGGTGCCTGTTCAATGTCCATTAAGGCCTCAGTACTATCTGCATCTTGAACTTCTTCAAGATGGATTTCACTCCCACTAGTCCTTCTAGAAATAAACTCCTTTTCTAGAAAAACATCATTTCTAGCGACAAACACTTTGCCTTATGTGGGATTGTAAAAGTAATATCCCTTTGTTTCCTTGGGATATCCTACAAATTAGCACTTATCAGATTTGGGTCCTAGTTTATCTGAGACATGACGTCGAACGTAAGCCTCACAACCCCAAATCCTCATAAAAGACATCGTGGGACTCTTCCCAGTCCATATCGTATATGGTGTCTTTATAACAGCCTTTGATGGAGCTCGGTTAAGTGTGAAAAGAGCTGTCTCTAGAGAGAAACCCCAGAAGGAAGTAGGAAGATCCGTTTGACTCATCATCGATCGTACCATATCTAATAGAGTACCATTTCTCTGCTCGGACACACCATTCCACTGTGGTGTTCCAGGTGGAGTGAGTTTGGATATGATCCCACACTCTGCTAGATGGTCACGAAACTCTTGGCTAAGGTATTCACCACCTCAATCTGATCGAAGCATCTTAATACTTTTGCCAAGTTGGTTTTATACTTCACTCTTGAATTCTTTGAACTTTTCAAAGGATTCTGACTTGTATTTCATGAGATACATATAACCATACCTACTGATATCATCAGTGAAAGTGATGAAGTACTGATAGCCTCCTTTAGCTGCGACATTGAAAGGGCCGCATACATCAGTATGTATGAGTCCTAACAACTCTGTCGCTCTTTCACCGTGTCCACTAAATGGAGTCATGGTCATCTTGCCTAAAAGACAAGATTCACATGTCTCTATGATTCAAAATCAAATGAGCCCAGTAATCTATCCTTATGGAGTTGGGATATGCAACTCTCATTTATATATCCTGAGCGACAATGCCAGAGATATGCTTGGTTCAAATCATTTGGTTTGAACCGTTTGGTATTTATGTTATAGATTGGGTTATCTAGATCTAGAAGATAGAGTCCATTTATCAATGGTGCATTACAATAGAACATATCATTTAGCATTATAGAACAACATTTGTTCTTTATGGTAAATGAAAACCCTTTCGTGTCCAAACAAGATACTGAAATAATGTTCTTAGTTAATGCAGGTACATAAAAGCACTCTTCTAGTCCTAGGATAAGCCCAGTGGGCAAAGACAAGAAATATGTTCCTAGAGCAATAGCAGCAACTCTTGCTCCGTTGCCTACTCATAGGTCCACTTCACCCTTGGTCAATGATCTAGCTCTTTAAAGGCCCTGCACATTAGTACAAATGGGAGAAGCACATCCGGTATCTAATATCCAAGAAGAAGAGATAGATAGATTGACTTCTATAACAAAAATACCTGAGGCAGAAGTCTCACTTCTTTTCTTCTTTGCTTCCTCCAGGTAGAGTTTACAATTCCTCTTCCAATGTCCGGTCTCACCACAATGGAAGCAGGTCCCTTCCTTAGGCACTTTGCCTTTGGCTTTGTGTAACGACCCGGAAAATTCTCTTAATATTTTCTGAAAATATTGAGCATGTCTAGATAATTTTCCGAAGGACCTAGAGGCATTAATACGAACATTGGCCTAGGAAATCCATGTTTTCTCATTTAAATTGAGGAAACCAAGTGCTAATGGGCCTTATATGGGCTTCCTCGTACTATGATTATAGGTGGATTTTTAGGAAGAATTAGTATAAATATAAATATGAATTTATTTGGGCACATTAACATGATTATGGGAAAGTATTAGCCTAACGTTCCCATCTAAATTGAGGAATTTGGTACTAATGGGCTTTAAATGGGCCCAAAAATGGGTATTAATTAGGTAAAATTAATATAAATATGAAAGAATTTTGTTTAGGAATATTAGTGCAATTATGGGTAATTTTAGGGGGGATTTTCGGAATTTAAGAAAATAAAGTAATAAAATAAATGAAATGAAAATAAAAATAAAAATAAATGTGCATGGGCCAAGGATTGAACCTTGGACCTCTTGTACAACCAAGAATGCTTTAACCAACTCACCTAGCAAGGAATACTTATGAGTAATTGAAGTGGAGGTTGGTTAAGAGGTAAAAGGAGGTGAAGGGTCATGGAGAGGCTCTTCATTTGCCTCCTTGATGGGTTATAATGAGAGGAGTTTTGGGAGTTACTTCTTCTCTCAATCAATTGCATTACCTCTCCTCTTCATTCCTCATTCTTTCCGAGCACCAAAGGGAGGAGTTCCTTGGAGAAAACTTCACAAGAGGTCTCATCTCTCAAGATCTAAAGTTCCTACAAGGTGACAAGGTCTAGTTGTGGTCAAGAGATACCAAGTCCTCTTCCTTCTCCTCTTTCAAGGTTCGAAAAATCAAGAAATCTAAGGTAAGACTCCCTCACCTGTGGTATAATAGTTACCTATGATTTCCATGATTTTTAGCATGGTATATGGGTTAGTTTTCGGATTTAATGTTGGAAGGAAACAAAATCAAGGTTCCTATGTTCAAGGGTTTCGGCCACTATGTTTTAAATGTCTAGAAATATGTTAAAAATCATGATAATGTTATTCAATGTTCCCTTATGATGTTTATAAGTTAAGTATAATTTTTGGGAATTTTTGGAGTAACCTAGGACACCCTAGAGTTTCGGCCAACATGAAAGAAGCAAAACCCAGAACCTTAAGTTCAAGGGTTTCGGCCACTATGTTTTAAATGTCTAGAAATATGTTAAAAATCATGATAATGTTATTTAATGTTCCCTTATGATGTTTAGAAGTTAAGTATAATTTTTGGTAATTTTTGGAGTACCCTAGGACACCCTAGAGTTTCGGCCAACATGAAAGAAGCAAAACCCAGAACCTTAAGTTCAAGGGTTTCGGCCACCATGTTTTAAATGTCTAGAAATATGTTAAAAATCATTATAATGTTATTTAATGTTCCCTTATGATGTTTAGAAGTTAAGTATAATTTTTGAGAATTTTTGGAGTACCCTAGGACACCCTAGGGTTTCAGCCAACATGAAAGAAGCAAAACCCAGAACCTTAAGTTCAAGAGTTTCGGCCATCATGTTTCAAAGGTCTATAATTATGCTAAAAATCAGGATAATGTCATTTAATGTTCCCTCATGATTTGTAGAGGTTATGTATAAATTTTGGTAATTTTTTGGGTACGCTAGAGGCCCCGTATGGTTCGGCCAACCCCAAGGACCCAAGGATTGGGGTTGAGTCTTTAACTTCAACATATGTTTATGTGTTGCCATGATATAAGGATGATGGATGGTGATTATGTGAATTTTCACATGGCCTTGGGACTCCACAAGTTTCAGCCATATAAGGGTTAATAGGGTAAAAGTTAAGATTTATTTCAAGTAAGGGTCCCAATGGCCCTATGGTAAGATGTGATTTATGTTTATGAATGATATGCCATGTTTACGAATGATACGTCATGTTTATGAATGATATGCCATGTTTATGAATGATATGCCATGGTTATGCATGATATGCCATGTTTATGAATGATATGCTATGTTATGAATGATATGCCATGTTTATGAATGATATGTCATGTTATGAATGATATGCCATGTTTACGAATGTTATGTCATGTTTATGAATGATATGCCATGGTTATGAATGATATGTCATGTTATGAATGATATGCCATGTATACGAATGTATGCCATGCTCTATGAATGATGTGTACAAACACCATGTCTAAGAATGAAAATGATGAATGGCAAGTATGACGAATGAAAGATGATGCTTATGCCTTTAAGGCATAAATATGCTAAACAGCACGGTCGATGGTCGACGGTACGACGGTCGACGGTACGACGGTACGACGGTCGACGGTACGACGGTCAACGGTACGACGGTCGAGAGGACCTGTAAATGGGCCGGTAGACGGGCCGAGCCGTAACAAGTTATGTTATGATAAGTATGCCATGAGTGTCTTATGAATGATGAAACATGAAAAGTATTTTACTTTATGTATGGGCTTGTACCGGACCGAAGTATGGGTCCAAGGGATGGGCACCTTAAGAATGCCCCGATTATGGACTACCGAAGCTGTCCACGGTTCTGGCACTACCGAAGCTGTGCAACAGGGATGGGCTCCTTAAGAAGCGCCTCGGTTCGGGGACTACCGATTATGATGTCCTTACCCTAGTAGGTCGGGGCTAGCTACCTCGGATTTACTAGGGATGCGCGCTATGATGTATGTATGTGGTACAAGCCGGGGACCCCAAATGTTATGATGATGATGTTTAAGCATTTTCAAAGTATGTTTTAAAAGTTAAGCATCCTTATGTAAATGCATTCCACCCATGCATTCATACATGATATGCATTATGTTAAGATAATGATGTCTTATACTTATGCGTTACGATGAAAGATATGCATGAATGATCTATGTCAGGATTATGTTAAGAAGGTGTTCATATGATATGATAGAAGATATGCCTATGTTTAAGCCATATAGGTTGATTTTTGTTACGTTATGCTATGTCATGTATTATGCCATGCTACTACGTTTAAGTTTATACCATGTCTTATGCCATGCTATGGAAGATTATTATGTTATGTTATGCCATGTTTCACGCTATGCTTAGAATGTTAGTATGATTATGTTCATGCCATGTCTCATGCTATTCTAGGAATGTTCACTTATGTTTATGATCATGCCATGTCAAGGGTATGGTAAATATGATAATGTTTTATGTGCTTGTTATGGAATGACGAATGTTTTAGTGAGTAGGAAAGAGTCTTACTAAGCCTGTGTGCTTATAGTCTTCTTTCCTTATACCGCAGATCATGCAAGGGGATAACGAGGAAGCAGCAGGAGGGCCTGAAGTATGTGTGTGATGGTGACTTGGCCCATGAAATCGAATGTGTTAACCGTTTATGCTAAGAACTTTATTTTTGCTACCTATATGCTCGAATAGTGACATATGGAACTTTATGATAAGAGGTCAAGTATGATATGATATGAACCTTATGGTATGATGTTAAGCATGTTATGATATGATGTTAAGCATGACGTTCATATGCTAAGTTCCATGTCATTATATTAGGGATGATAGTGGGGGCATGTATATGTAAGGTTTAAGTTATTCCGCTGTAGTATGATGTTACATGCCTTAAGTATGTCAGCGTAACGCCGTTTAAAAAAAAAAAAAAGAGCGGGCGTTATACTTTGGATGTAGTAGAATTGGCCTTGCCTTTGGCTTGGGTCTTATCCTTGCCTTTAGGCTTCCATTTGCCATTGCCTTTGTTAACCATTAGTACATTACTGGTCTTGGCTTTCTTGAGATTGGGATCAGCAATTCTCAACATGCTGAGCATCTCAGGTAAAGGCTTATCAATTTCATTCATGTTGTAGTTCATGACAAATTGATTATAACCCTCCAGCAACGATTATAGGATAAGGTCTGTTGCCAATTCTTGGCCCAGTGGGAATCCTAGTCTTTCAAGGTTCTCCACATACCCAATCATCTTGAGTACATGAGTTCCTACAGGAGTTCCCTCTCACATCTTGCATGCAAATAGGGCTTTGGACACCTCATAGCGCTCGTGCCTAGCTTGCCCTTGATATAGTTGTTTTAGATGCTCAACCATATCATGTGCATTCATGTTCTTGTGTTGCTTCTGAAGCTCAGATTTCATGGTGGCAAGCATTAGGCATGATACATCCAATGCATCATCCTGATGCTTCTTGTAAGCATCTTTTTTAGCACGGGTGACTGTAGTGACATGTGCTTCTGGAAAGGGTTGCTCTAAAACGTACAGTTTACGTTCTTGTTTGAGGACTATCCTCAAATTCCTGTACCAGTCCAGGAAATTAGCTCCGTTGAGCTTGTCCTTCTCAAGGACAAATCGTAAAGAGAGAGTGTTCGACGTATTAGATGACATGGTGATCTACAACAACACAACATGCAGAAATAAGTATCATATCTAGATCATTTAATTAGGCATTTAATTAAATGATGCTTCCACTAAATCGTAGAGTTTTTGTAGGGGCTAGTCATGGATGTAGACAAACTTACTTTGCTCACACTACTAGCTCCAAACTAAACAGCGACTACATTTATGTGGGACAAGATCCAAATTATACTTCATCTTGAGTTAGCTTTGGCTAATCGCGCAAGACTCGGTACAATTAGGTAGGTAACATTTTACCAATACATCGTATGCAACTCTTGAAAAAGGGTTAAGATTCACATTACACATCATCTTAAGTTAGCTTTGGCTAATCGCCCAAGACTTAGCATAATTTTCCTCTTACCCAATTTTCCCAACTTTTGGAATATGCCTCTAAGTTTCTCAATCCAATTGAGGTGACTTAGTTAAGTCTCACCCAAAGTCCAATTGAGGTGCGTATATCAATATATAGGCAAGAAAATGTGTCATGGTTATGGCCAGTATACTACGATCTTCTCAAGCCAATGAGAAGATCGATGGTCAACCTAAGGATAACTTCTTCTCCAAGAGCATCCTCCGGTCATCATGTGTGGTTGGCATCCTCCTTGTAACTTCATTCTTCAATGGACACTCCATTCCTCTTTTGTACATTACAATGTAGGAAAACTCGAGTTACATTCGAGTCTAAATCTAATTTTACAATTAGGAAGAATAGATACAAGGCACGACACGCAGGCCGTATTATGAATTATAACATGCACACACACACATACATCCAATCATATTGGGGTTAAGGCCATAACCATTCACCATGTCATCATTTATACACAATAGATTTAGGACATTGATTTTATTATGAGTGCAAAAACAAAATTTACTTTGTTGTTCCCCGAGTGAGTCGCTGCCCAGATTCATCAACATGAATCTGAGACCCATATAGCAATGGTATGATCACTTGGACTCCGCTTTCCCGAGACATTCTCGGGGTTTTCTCACTCTGGACGACCCGAGCTTCTGTCTTCCCGAGTGACCTCGGGAAGCTTTCTGCTCGGTATGACCTCAGAGGTCAGTCTTCTCGAGTGGGAGGTCGGGAGCCCGACTACTATATCATACAGTTTATGCAACTCATAATATATCTTATCCTACTTCTATATCACATATAAAAGTACAAAAACTTTGTACGATCTTTCGCAAGTGGCTCTGATTGTTAATGAGAGCCCTAGAGCCAATCATATGATGATTACTTTTTGGACTCATTGTATCATATTCTTGTATATATATTTCTTATATATAAAGGCATTTCTTATGGTTATTGTACTTATGTGTATTGGTGCCAAATAACTTAGTATAATAACGTCCTTGAGTAGAAGGTTCTTATCTATATCAATCGATTAGTTGAATCGATAGTGAGATGATATAGAGAACACTACTCTTAATTATTCCTAGTCAAGTATTAACATTCAAGGACAATGTTAATGCATAGAGACTAGCATGTAGGTCAACATGATGACTTGATCTCACAAGTCATGGATATGAGATATCAAGTTGACACATGGGTATACATTAGAGAATGTATACTGAATGGCCCGCCATGAGAAAGTATCATGGATCGTTATATGAGTGTCATATACTTTCTCATGTGACTATTAGTATGACTATTAGTCCTTAGACCTGAAGTCACCATAGTTCCCTACATAAGGAGTTATGTACTTTGGTTTCGTCAAACGTCACCCGTAACTGGGTGGACTATAAAGGCGATTACTGGGTATGTAACAAATTATGCGGAGGGATGTGAGTGATGTAGATGGGATCTATCCCTCCTATATGACGGGAGAGATATCATAGTCTTGATAGAGTGAGATCACTAAGTGCATGACCATGCCCAAATAAGGCAATATGAGATATTGAGCTTATTTGATTATAGTGAGTCTACTTGGAGTTCAAGACACATAGATTGATTGGAGGATGACACAGTCTATGCCTCATGAAAGATCAATCTAGATATCAAGGATAGAAGGACATTGTCACATATTGTGATGGTCACAATTATTAGTCACATTGGTGATGTTGGATCTCAACATTCTTGTAACTTGGGTAGCAATGATGTGTTGCTAGATACCGCTCATTGCTTATGTTTCTAAGAGGTTAGAAGCATTGCCAACGTTACAAGAACCTATAGGGTCACACGCAAAGAACAAATAGATGGAGAAAAATTAAAGTCAAGTTTGACTTGGCTAAATATGGAAAGTCCATAAAAGGCAAGTTTGACTTGACCCAAATCCAAATCAAGTTTGACTTGACTTGGTTCCACTTCAAGTTAGACTTGACATGGGAGAAGAAATGGAGTCAAGTTTGACTTGACTAAATATGGAAAGTCCATAAAAGGCAAGTTTGACTTGACCCAAATCCAAATCAAGTTTGACTTGACTTGGTTCCACTTCAAGTTAGACTTGACATGGGAGAAGAAATGGAGTCAAGTTTGACTTGACTAAATATGGAAATTCCATAAAAGGTAAGTTTGACTTGACCAAAAGGCCACCTCACCTTGACTTGACCATGTGATGACTTGGCTTGGTTTCCCCCCATTTGAATTTGAATTCAAATTGAAAGGGGGTTAAGGAAGGCCACCTAATGGCCATTAGTGGCCATTATGGCCGGCCACTTAATGGCCATTAATGGCCATTAAGTGGCCGGCCACCATGGAAGAACAAAAGGGGTTTTTTGTTTCATTTTTCCTCTAAGCGTGTCTTCTCTTCTTCCTCTCCAATTGTTGGAGTTCTTCTTCTTCTTCTCCTCTTGGCCGAATCCTACAAGGTGCTAGCACACCTAAAGGATTTCATCCATCTACTTTTGTTCGCGTGGATACTTCTAGAGGGACGACACTTGACGTCCTAGAGATTCGACATCCAAAAGGAGCAAACGGGATTAAACGGGGCACGCATCAAAGGTAAAATGTTTATCCCTCTTTAGATCTAGGAGTAGATCGGGTTTTGAAGCATGTAAACGAGCACTCGTAATTTTTTGAAATGGCTTTCTTCGCTCGGATCCTTGCTATTGGGGCTTTCGGGGTTTCCGCGACGCGAAAAAGCAGTTTTCGTGGCCCGAAAAACCCTACACTGATACCACTGTTGGGATCTTTAGGCGACATAAACACAAAATGCAGCGGAAACAAGATCCCACGAGCGATCCATGCGAAAGAAAACTCGTACAAAGTATATCTATCTAATAGATTTATCTACTGTTTATACCTTTGGAGCGTGCCCTTACGTTTATCCCGCTCGTCCGAGAGCCTCCGGATCTCTTGCACGTTCAAGTGTCCGTGCCTCTATTCGTATCCACATGAACACGATATCTCTACTTTGGAGAAGAACTACCTTAGTTGTGCTAGCAACTTGAGGTAGTTCACAAAACACCAAGAACCCAAGATGTGGGTTTCGACCAAGATGGAGAAGAGAAGGAAGAGGGGAAAGAAAATGACAAGTTGTCATCCAAATGACAAGGGAAAAACTCTTTTATACTCATATCATGAGGAGTTTTTGCCTTTTAAACTTCCCTTCATTAAACATTTTAATGTAACTCTCTAACTTTTTATGTAACTCTCTAACTTTTTATGTAACACTCTAATGGTGAGAAACTCTCCATCTTCCTCTCTTATTAATTCATTAAACATTTTAATGAATTAATATTTCATCCAAATGTGGTTGAGTCTAATCTAAATGAGTTTAACTCAAATTAGATCTCAATCCATAATCCAATTGGATTCACTTGAGTCTAACTCAATTAATCCAATTCCAATTAAATCTTAGCCAAATCAAGATCAATTAATCTCCGAAGCATCGTGTCCTTAGTGTGTGACCCAATAGGCTCTCATAACGTTGGCAATGTGTCTAAACCAATTTAGACACAAAAGCAATGAGCGGCATCTAGCAATGCATCAATGCTACCCTAGTAACAAGAAAGTCGAGATCCGACTTAACCTCTGTGACTATGGCAATGTATGACCTTGTCCTTCTATCCTTGATATCTAGATTGACAAATGAGGCATAGACCATGTCATCCTCAATCAATCTGGTGTTTCTTGATCCCCGAGTAGACTCACTCAAACAATTGAGCTCAATATCTCATATTGACTCATTCGAGCATGGCAATGCGTTTTAGCAGTCCTACTCGATCAAGGGGCCCACATATATCACTCCCGTCATATGGGAGGGATAGATCCCATCTACATCACTCACATTCCTTCGCATAATTCATTACATATCCAGTGATCGCCTTTATAGTTCACCCTGTTACGGGTGACGTTTGACGATACCAAAGTACATAACTCCTTATGTAGGGAACCGTAGTGACTTCAGGTCTAAGGACTATTCATACCAATAGTCACATGAGAGAGTTTATGACACTCATATGACAATCTATGAAACTTTCTCATGGCGGGTCATTCAGTACACATTCTCCAATGTATACCCATGTGTCAACTTGATATCACATATCCATGACTTGTGAGCTCAAGTCATCAGTTGACCTACATGCTAGTCTCCATGTATTAATATTGTCCTTGAATATTAATACTTAACTAGGAATGGTTTAGAGTAGTGTTCTCTACATCATCTCATTATCGATTCAACCAATCGATATAATGTAGATAAGAACCTACTACCCAAGGACATTATTATACTTAGTTATTTGGCGCAAATACAAAGTAAGTATAATAACCAAACATGCCTTTATTAATAATAGAATATGATACAAAATGTCTCTAGTCAATCATCATATAATTGGCTCTAGGGCTCCTACTAACATCCTAGATCCGATCTATCATTTCTAAGACTTTGACTATCCAGCACCATCCCTAATCCCTTGGATTCCCTAATGAGTCTATCTAAATTCTTTTCTAATTTATCAAGCTTTGCCCTCAAAGCTTGATTTTCGTTCTCTATGTTTTTAACCTTAGTTTCATCATGTCCATTTTGGGCATTCCTAGGTCTACCCATTTGTCTAGGCATGTGTCTCCTTTTCTTAGGGTGAATGCCTTGGTCCTTAGGTCTAAAAGTTCTAGATTTATCATGATACATGAATTCCTTAGAATTTTGGCACGTAACATTAACCCTATTTTTATCATGATATTTGAAACCAAAATTACGCATAGGCAAGCAAACTCCATTATTTCTAGCACACATAGGGAAATTTGAAACATTCTTAAAGTTAGGGATTACCTCTCTTACCCTTGTAGCTTCCCCTTGATGTGAGCTTCTCTTCTTCTCATCCTTCTCTCATTTTCTCAAATGCTCTAATTTCTTGAGCTCTCCTTTTCTTGGACATTTGGTGTGGTAGTGTGCTAGCTCTCCACACGTGTAACACCTAATGTGCTCTTTCCCCTTCTTTCCCCTATAACCCATGTTAGATTTTAAATGAATTGATTTGGGTTTAGGTTTACCTCCTTTTTACCTAATGGACACTTGTCCTTGTAGTGTCCCCTCTTGTTGCATCCAAAGAAAATGATGTGGCCTTTTGATTTTGCTTTAGTGGAGGTTGAGGCTTCTTCTTGCTCTGGTATTGAATAGGGTCTCTCCTCCCCCTCAATCCTTGAAGTGGAGACCTCTTCTTCTTCCCTTGATGAAGTGGATGATCTCTCACTTTCTTGTGCACTTCACTTGATGAGATGGATGACTCTTCTTCCTTTTCTTCTTCTTGGACCATTGAACTCATTTCCTTAAGCTCTTCCACTAATTGAGCTTGTGTAGGATTTTCATGAAATACTCCTATCTTGTTCCATAAGTCATGTGCATTTTTGTATTCTCCTACACCACTCAACACATCATTAGGCAAAATACTAAATAATATTGAGATTATCTTCTCATTTGCCTTTGATTGGGCTTATTGCTCTTTATTCCAATATCTTGGTCGGAGCTTTTTCCCGTGCTTATCTTTTGGAACTTCGGAGGGCTCTTCTAGTACCATCATGCAATCCCAATCCATTCCAAACCAAGTCTTCATTCGAATCCTCCAATAGTCGAAATCTTCACGACCATAGGGAGGTGGAACGTTGATGTCATCACCCAACTTTTCCCCAATTGTCATCTCTTCTAGCTTTTTGCTCTCACGGCGGTTAGTCCTAGATGAGCGAACCTTCGCTCTGATATCACTTATTAGGATCTTGTCGTGAAGCTAGAGGGGGGTGAATAGCTTTTCTTCAATTTTTCTTCCTACAAAGTTAGTGCGCAAGCAGAATAAACAAAACCTAAAACTAGAACTAAGAAGAACACACCGATTTACGTGGTTCGGAGATAAAACTCCGACTCCACAGCTGTCCGTAAGGTGGACGATCCCGATCCTTCGGTGGATGATTCCCTGGAGCACCTCCGGCTAGCTCTTGTCGCTCCTTGTGAGTGGAGAAACCTCACCACTGTTGAGGCAATCAACCCTAAAATGATTGGAAGATCATGGTTTTGATGCGTGTGTGTGAATATGTTTAAGGTTAGAGTGTTATGTTGTATTTGATGTGTGTGATTGAGTTTGCAGGACTTGGAGGATCACACATGGTGAACAAATCTGAGGGATGAGAGCCGAGGGAGGAGTACTCCAATGCCAAGCCGGGAAGTGGACTTCAAGGGCACACGTGAAGGGTGACATGGAGGCAAGCCAATGGAAGGCTTGTGTGCGCATCCGAGGGACGAGAGCCAGAGGAAGATGACTTCAAGGGTCGAGCCAAGGGAGTGGACCTGAAGGCACACGTGAAGGAGAAGGTTCAGAGTGGCTGAAACTATGTTGAGAGGCAGGGCAGTCGACTGGCCAGAGGGCAGTTGACTGCCAAAACTCACAGAGAGTTTTCAGCCTTGGACCAGTCGACTGCCCCAGGGGCAGTCGACTGGTAACACCCCGAAACTAGACGTTGGCTAGCAATTAATGCTAGACCAATCGACTGCCCCTGGGGCAGTCGACTGGTGCGGGTCTGGACAGACTACGAGTTTGTCCTGTTCTCCTATCAATGGAGGACCTTTTTGCACGTGGGCGGTACGGTTCCGTACGACTACAAAGTGTTGCTCGTCTGAAAAGTGTTCTCTACTTCCTCTCTCTTATTCTACTGTATTCTGTAAAGAGGAAGATCACCACTGTAAATGTTTCTCCACCTGAAGGAGAATTTTTTATAGTGAAAGTGGTGTACGGCGTGGATCCTTGGATTAGTCACCCATCTGGGTGGATACCAAGTAAACTTTCATTGTTAGCATTGTTATTATTTTCTTTTACATATTATTGTTTCCGTTGCGCTAACGACTTTGTAGAGAAACGAACGAAAAAGTGTTATTCACCCCCCCTCTAGCACGGCACATCAATCCATCAGTTGGTATCAGAGCCGGTTCGTTTCGGAAGAACTCATCGTCAACCGGAGCAAGTAAAATGGCGTTTCAAGAGGGATACTCCACCGCACGACCACCCTTCTTCGACGGGAACTACTTCGCTTACTAGAAAGGTAGGATGCAATACTACCTTATGAACGATATTGAGAATTGGATTAGCATTGCAGATGGTTTCGAGGCACTGACAGACCCAAAATATACTGTCACGAATGTGGGTCCATCAGATTTAGATATTTATAAATGAAATGCTGGAAACCCTTTTTGCAATCAAGAATATGAAAACGTAGTAAAGGGGCCACAGGTCGTATTTTTCTCGGAGCTAGTTGTCGTGTTTGATTCGTGCTTGTATTTATGTGTCGTTTGTGAATTTTGGGTTTCAAATCAAAATTGGGTTTTGGGTTGCAATTGGAAATAAAAACTCAATGAAAAGGATAGGAACGCAGCTATGGAACTTAACAAGTGATAGCAAGTTATCATTCAACCAAAAGGACCACTTAATCCATTAAAGCACTTAATCAATTTGGAAGCTGATTCTGATTTCAAGTGTAAAACAAATGCTAAGCAATGAAGCGACAACTCAAACTTAAAACAGACTAATGCAAGCAATCTAGAACCGGACTAATACAAAAGGCGTGCCAAGATTTCTCTTGATACCAAGTGCACACAATTTAACAACCTTGATACAAAGTAATATTTTGATGTGCCAAAAGAAACTGATACTAGTGCAAAAATATAACTGATCGATTCAGAATAAAGCTAATCAATTCATTTGACACAAGTTCTTAATGAAGTACCATGCATGAACACAAGGAGAGTTCAGATTTGAAGGCAACAATCCAGAAATGGATTTAGACTGCAGAAACTGGATGGCAAGAATTCAGAACGACATGAATTCAGCAATTCGAATGCAAGAATTCAAACTGCAAGCAAAAATTCAGAAACTAAATGGGCAGAACTTCAGCAGTAGGTGCAGAAATTCAGCACTCTCTAAGATGAAAACATGGAATGAATTGCAGGAAATCGAAACTAAGCTATGAGTTAACTAAGCAAGCATATATCTGACTCGAATGCAGGAATTAACACAACTAAAATGAAGAAACAATTTGGCCAACAAACAGCCCTGATACAAGCTCAGAAATCAGCAGAAATTGCAGTAATAAAAATGGCACGCGATTTGCATTTGGCACGCAAGAAATTGACAAAGAAATAAGCTGAAATAACATTCAATTTATCACTAACAAACTTCCTAAAATATTTGACTTGAAGAATTGAAGCTAACTTATAGCTAAACAACTTAAGAACGTAAATTGCAGTAACTGAAAAGAAGAAATACAGAACAGAATTCGTGCAGATATTGAACTACAGCTAAACAATGAAAATTAGCTAGCTAAACTACTCCTCAACCCTTCTCTAACTCAAGAGCTCCTTGGTCGTCAATCAAGAGTGAACTTCGGACCCGCAAGCTCAACAAATCAGTGAGGAACAATCTCTGATACCGAATTAGATCAAATCCTGCTCAAGCTGAAATTTGCTTCCGAATTCTTTAAACTCGCTGTGGTGGCTTGCGATTTGGATTAGGGAATGACCGAAACCTTCCAGGGAACCCCTCTGGTCAGCTCGGATGCAGTGGAAATGGAGAACAGCTAAGCTCGCTGAATTCGGGTAGTGAAACTGCTGAAACCTCACGCAGCTTCACTATTGAGCACAAATCCAATCTGAAACCTCACTGAGACTCTCTTCACTGACCTAGCCCTTGCTCTGATGATGGATTGAGTGATCACGCCTTCGATTGGATGAAAAATGGAAGAAAATGATGAAGAACTGAAGAACCTACTGTTGCGGCGAAGACGCAATGAAGGGGAAGAAGCTGCGTGTTTCTGATTAAATAGGAACCAATGGACGGTCCAGATTGATCCACTTCAATCCAACGGCTGATCTTGGTCTGATTTGAGCCAAACTTTAATGATGATGATCTGGGGTCAGGATCTGCCTTGTGGTAGCTCGGATCCTCCAGATATGCAACGGATGGTCCAGATCAACCTAATCTTTGAATGGATGATCAAGAGCCCTCCAAGCTTGATCCAACGGTTGATTGAGCTCTGATTGGGATGAAACCTTCAGATCTTGATCAGGGTGCTTGATCATCCCTAGCCCTAGCTCGGATTGCTTCAGATGATCCCGGATGGCTCAGATCTAGCCGCTTTTGAATCGGACGTCCCGGATTAATCGTAAGCTTGATAATTCGATCCAGTTCACTTCCGACTCAAGTTTGACCCATTATGCCCTAGGTCCATGAACCTTTTATGCCTACAAAAATAATTCAAGAATTTAGTGGCCAAATAATCCAAAAAATGTGCAAATTTGTAATTAAGTCCAAAATAAGAGTAAGTTCTAAAACCTAGGGCAATTTCACAATTAAGCAATAAAAACATAGGTCAAACATGGATTTTAGCAGCTCAAATAATCAATAATATAGTATTTATCAACTCCCCCACACTTGAGCTTGAGCGTCTCGCGAAAACAGTAAATATGTATCCCCTAGATTTACTTAAGCATAATTAGAAACAAATGAAAAGAAATTACCTAGGGTTGTCAATTCTCATAAATCTAAGCTCTATGGATTAGTATCTTGTCCTTAAATCAACAACTTAGCCTTTCCATCCATCATGAGTCATTGAGATGAATTCAACTCACTAGCCTTTCAAGGAAAAATTTGGTGGCTCTCTCCTTAAGTTCTAACTTGATGATGGAAGTGGAGCTCACTCAAACACACATGCTTCTTGCACTACCATAGGCTTGCTTATTATCTAATCTCCACCATTAATCATGAATAGGATCAACAACTATAAAAACAAATCAAAGACATAGAAATGATAAGAAATAGAATAAAAAATCAAGAAGAATGGAAATTTGATAAAGTGGAAGACTTGAGTGCTTGAGGATATTTTTGATGCTCTCTGCCCTCTTGACAGTCCTCTAGTGCTATAAAAAAATGTGATGGAGTAAAACTTGGATAATGCTTTTCATTTGGGTGAAGAAAATTCCATTTGATCTCAATGTGCCAATTTCCACCTTGCATGCCAACTTTGTTTCTTTCTTCTCTTTTCTGATTTTTCTCTTCTTCTTTTATCTTCTAGCAAGGTCAGAAATGAAATGAAATGAAGCTTAAATCCGGATGAGAAAACATTCAATGATTTTATAGTGTCAACTTCAATTGCGTGTTAGCCTTGTTCTTGTTTCTCTTTTTTTTTTTTCTGATTTTCTGTTTGTGTTTGCAACCATTTCTTCTACCTCAGCCCTTCTTCTTTTTGGTCAGGCTTCCATTGCAATTCAGCTTTGAAACTTCTGTTATGAACTAGAGACCTCAAATAGAGCCAAGTAGAGAAACTCACAGATTTTTACCCAAACTGTTTTTTTTTTCTGCTCTCAAACCTATTGAGGGAGTCAAACTTCATTTGGAACATTTCGGACCAGCTAGTATCAGAGTTCATATCAGTAAAAACTTGAGACATCCAATAACAATTAGGGACAAAAATTTGATGTTCCAAATATTACCTTCTCTAACCCTTGCAACTCCCTTTTGATACACTCACTTCAAGTTTTTGATAGGCCCAAAATATACTGTCACGAATGTGGGTCTACCAAATTTAGATATGAATGAAATGCTGGAAACCCTTTTTGCAATCAAGAACAAAAGCGTAGTAAAGGGGCCACAGGTCGTATTTTTTCTCGGGGCTAGTTGACGTTGTGTGATTCGTGCTTGTATTTATGCGTCGTTTGTGTTTTTGGGTTTCAAATCAAAATTTGGGTTTTGGGTTGCAATTGGAAATAAAAACTCAATGAAAAGGCAAGGACTCGGCTATTGAACTTAACTCAAGTGATTCCAACAATGAACTCAAATAATTTGGAAGCTTAAATGCACTTAGCCTAATTCAGAAAACCAATCTGATATGAAATCAAGTCAATTTCGATTGATGCTAATGCAAAGAACTTCTTTGAGGATTATTATTCAAAACAAACCAAATGGAAATCAATTTTCAACCAAATTGATACAAAACCAGTGCTAATGCTTTACTTGATACAATGTGCAACAATTTGACAAACTTGATACCAAATTAAGAAAGCTGATGTGGAGCAAATGAATTTGGAACAAACAAATCAGGAGCAGAATCCATCGTCCAATAAATGTAAAAGCTAACTCAAGTGAAACAAAGATTCAGAAACCAAACATTAGGTGCAGAAATGGGTTATCAAATGCAGAAATGGAAGGATACGCATGGGAACCTTTTGTGCCAAACTGATCCTTATGTGCATAAACTGTAAACTGATAATTCCAACATGAAAACTTATTGATACACTTGGGAAAACAAGACTGACAGTAAAATGCTATGCATGGAGATTGAAGAAGTGCAGAATTGGCAGCAAAAATTCAGAACAAGGGCTGAAATTCAGAAATTGCAGACAAGAGCCTGGGCAGAAATACATCCTTGATCCGAATGAAGAAACAAGTAAGCTACTGAGGTTAAACTAGACAATTCAGATTGGAAAACCAAGCTACCGGTAAGGATGCGCAAGTCTGAAGGAAGAAAATTCAGAACACCAAGCAGATCATTTCAGAATCAATGGATGTGCAGAAATGGTTCAATTGTAGAAATGAAACAGAGGCAAACTGAACAAAAGTGCAAAAAGAATTCTAAATACGAAACATCTTAGATCAATTGCATTGTCTAACTAAATGTTGTCTACAATTGCAGGCATCAAAACTAAACACAAACTGAATTCGAAACAAATGGAAAAAATCAGAAATAACTTGGCACGCAGAAGCAACTGATACGCATCCTGGAAGACTGATACGCAAGCTCTAAAATAGAAACAAACTGAAGTAAAAAGCAATTGTCAACTAAACAAGCTACCTACTGATTAACTTGCAAGATCGAAACCTAATTTGAGCAGGAGCAATGCATTAAACGAAGTAAATGAATCTGAAACAAATACAGAAACAGAACAGACAGCAGAACTTAAATTACAGCTAAGAAAACTAAAATTAACCAAGGAAATCTAAACCCCAATCACTTCATTAGCTCAAGATCTTCTTGGTTGTCAATCAAGAGCTGGCTTCGAACCCCTAGGCTCAGCAATTCACTGGGGAACTGAATCTGCGGTCGAATCAAGCTCAAATCTGTTCAAGAAGGAAAACCCATTCGAATTCTTCAATTTGGCCTTGTCTGATTGAAATGAAGGTGCGGGAATGTTCAAAGCTTATCCGAGAACCCCTCCAGATAGCTTGGACTGATGTAGAATCTGACAAAACCGAAATCGAAGCCTTCAAATGCAGAGCTGCCGAAACCCACAAACGGCCCTGCTCTTGCCCAATTCCGAGCTGAAACTCCACCAACTACTCTCCCCGGTGACCTCGAACTTGATCTGATGAAGAATGGAGGTGGTCGTGCCCCTTAGATTAAAGAACTACCAAACAAAATGAAGAACACGCTGAAGAAGAAGAACTGCGGCGGAGACGCGACAAGGCTGGGCTGCGGGCGAAATTTCCTTAAGTAATAACCAATGGACGGCTGTGATTGATTTGAGAAAATCCAACGGCTGATCTTGCTCTGATTGGAGCTAAACTTTGATGATGATGATCAGGGGTCAGGATCTGCCTTGTGGTAGCTCGGATCCTCCAGATTTGCAACGGATGCTCCAGATCAACTTAGTCTTTGAATTGACGATCTAGAGCCCTCCTTGCTTGATCCAACGGTTGATTGAGCTCTGATTGGAATGAAACCTTCAGATCTTGATCATAGATCTTGATCAACCCTAACCCTAGCTCGGATTGCTTCAGATCGTCCCGGATGACTCAGATCTAGCCGCTCTTGAATCGGACGGCTCGGATTAATCGTAAGCTTGATAATTCGATCCGGTTCACTTCCGACTCAAGTTTGACCCAATATGCTCTAGGTCCAGGATCCTTTCATGCTTACAAAAATATATCAGAAAATTAGTGGCCAAATAATCAAAAAATGTGTAAATTTGCAATTAAGTCCAAAATAAGAGGAAATCCTAAAACCTAGGGCAATTTCACAATTAAGCAATAAAAATATAAGTCAAACATGGATTTTAACATCTAAAATAATCAACAAAAATGGTACTTATCAACTCCCCCACACTTAACCTTGAGCGTCTCGCGAAAACAGTAAATATGTATCCCCTAGATTTACTTAAGCATACTAGAAACAATTGAAAAGAAATTACCTAGGGTTGTCAATTCTCATAAATCTAAGCTCTATGGATTAGTATCTTGTCCTTAAATCAACAACTTGGCCTTTTCATCCATCATGAGTTATTGAGATGAATTTAGATCACTAGCCTTTCAAGGAAAATTTTGGGTGGCTCTCTTCTTAAGTTTAACTTGATGATGGAAGTGGAGCTCACTCAAACACACATGCTTCTTGCACTACCATAGGCTTGCTTATTATCTACTCTCCATCATTAATCATGAATAGGATCAACAACTATAAAAACAAACGAAAGTATAGAAAATGGTGAGAAATGGAATAAAAATCAAGAAAATGGTAAAATTGATGGAGTGGGAGACTTGGTCCCTTAAAAATATTTCCAATGTGCTTTGCCCCATCTTTACAGTCCTCTAGTGATATCACAAATGTGGTGGAGTTAATCTTGAACAATGACTTTGAATTGGATGAATAAAACCCTATTGATCTCAATGTGCCAACTTCCACCTTGCGTGCCAACTTTGTTTCTTTCTTTTCTTTTCTGATTTTTCTCTTCTTCTTTTATCTTCTAGCAAGGTCAGAAATGAAATGAAATGAAGCTTAAATCCGGATGAGAAAACATTCAATGATTTTTGGTGCCAAAACTTAAGTTGGATGCCACTTGTTTCTTTGTCTTTTCTTTCTTCTTCTCTGATTTTCTCTCTTCTTTTTTTTTCTTCTGTTTCAAGTTCAGCATCCACGGTGGCAGCTTTTCAAGTCTCTGATTTCTCCAACAATTAACATCAATAGTCCTTGCATCAAATGGTAGTGGAGAATTTAAATTGTCTACTTGAAAATGGCTAAGTAGGTGATCACTGCCATTCTTTTTTTCTTTCATCCATTTGCCCTTTACTGGAAAACTGCTCACCAAGAAGTTTACTTCAGGGAAACATTCTACAAACCTCTGTTAATAATTTAGTAATGCATTGCAAAAATTGTGCTCAGCTCCCAAATCTTTATCAGACTCAACTTTAACCCAGCAATTGACTTGAGTCGCACACTGAAAATTCTGCACAGATTCAATTCAGCTTCCATTCAATCAGTTTCAAGTCTCTAATTTCTTCACATCAGTTAACATATAGGAGTAGTTGAGCAAAATGGCAGTGGACAGCCTTGAAAAATCAAATTCAGCCTCAAGTTAACACAAGTTGCCTCTTAAGCATTCACTGATTTCTTTTTTTTTATAACTGCATTTACAGCTCAAGTGTCAACCTCTCTGCTCTCCAGAATTCTGATGCTGTCGAATGGTTGGATCTGAATTCTTGACAGCATCCCTTGCATCCCAATTCAGTTCAGATCAGTTCAGCTCACTTATCTGCACAAACTGCACAGATTCCTGCACAGATTTCTTTCATACTTGCCACTTTGTTCCTTTTGTTTTTCTTTTCTATTTTTCTCTTTTGGGTTCAGTGCTGTTGTGGCCATGCTTCAACCTCTATCAGAAACAACTCTAACCCAGCCTTCCGTGAGCTTCAAGTGGACTGATCAACACATTTGGCACAAGAAGTGGCAACTCCAAGTAGCAGATTTTCTTCCTTTTTGCTGATTTTTGGGCACAAATTTCTGCAAATCTCAGATTTTCTAATTTTGGCATCTTTTTCATTTCAACTTTGAGTGCCGAATCCAACTTGAGGTTCACTTCCTTGGATCTTCAAATGATGATCAAGAATTTTCAATTATTTTCCATCTTTGACCACTTCTTCTTACTTGATCTTGATACCAAACATCAACTCAAATGGCACATGAATTTTTTTTTTCAAATGAAGTGCTTCCTTGATGATAATACATTCCAAAACACTAATCACTCCCCCACACTTAAATCTTTGTCCGTCTCGGGCAAAATAGCATAAGAAACATTCCAACCAAACAAGTCCATAGAAAAAATGGGTAAGCGTAGGAGATAAGTAAAGAAAAAGAGAATAAACATGATTATTGCTAGAAATTAATGTGGAAAGGAAAAAAAATGGATTAACCTCTATAGATGTGATCCAATCATTGAAATATGGTTTTGAAAGAACCTAAGCAAGTTCTAGAGTTTAATAACATGTGTGTCATAAATATAAGGCTAATTCTCACTAGGTGTAAATGATTCATCTCAAATACTCAATTAAGAATTTAAAACCAAGTAGTACTCAAGCATCCAAGATTTCATCCATTAGCTCAAACCCTAAGTTTTAACAACCAAATTTAATTTATTTTCAAGAGATTCTAAAATGACATGAAGATAACCTAGAGGGATACATTTATTTCTAGTCATGAAAGAAACAAATTTCTAAGAGAACTAACATGCATTTATTGACAAGGACCCAGTTTAAAAGAAAATTCTACTTCTAGAAAGCATAAAAAAAATGAAACAGGCAATAAAAGAAAATACAAGAAAGAACAATCTCCCCTTTATTCTGGTGGACGAAGCCTATCAAGAAGCAACCTCCATCGTGGTAGTGGAGGGGTATGAGTGGCTGAGAGACTTTGGACTCCCCCACACTTAAACTTTGCAGCAAAATGTTCAGGTGGCCGCAGGCGATTTAGGTTCAAGAGCCATTCAAGGGGTGGAGTGCTTTTAATTAAAGTAAGATCATCTCCTCCTTCTTGATGCCCTTTAGAAGTCCTTCCAGGAGGTTGAAGTCTGTTCAGTTGGAGTACCCACTCCTGAAGTCTTCTGGACCCTGCAAAACAATGTAATACCTCTCTCAAACGTGCAGGCTCAGAAAGAAAATAAAATAATATCAGTCTCTGCATGAAATGAATTCAAAACTGCATCATGTCCAATTAATTCAAATTCTGGTACCTCAATGAAATTTTCAAAATCATTTCCTACAAAATTTGCATCCAGATACTCATCACAAATAAAGAAATCAATTTCTGGCACATCAATAGAAATTTTGCAATTATTTTCCTTCCAGGGTGTATCAAGCAATGTGTCACAGCCAGTGAAATCAATCTCAGATATCTCCAATAGTTTTTCACATTCAACCTCAGCATAAGATATAGCAAGAGATTCATCAAAATAAATAACATCAGCTTCAGGCACTTCTAAAAAATTTTCACTATTCATATCCACAAAAGATGTATCAAGAGATTCATCATAACAAACTACATCAATTATGGGTGCCTCTAAAATTATTTCGCTATCCATATTTACAAGAGATGTATCAGGTAATGCATTATGACCAATGAAATCAATTGTTGGTACCTCTATTGGATTTTCACAAACAATTTCTACACAAGGTATATCAATAAATTCATCAGAATCAATAAAGTCAGCACTAGGTACCTTGCTGAATTTTTCTGAACAAAGAGGAGAAATACTTACCTGAGCGTGCTGGAGAATACCTGGAGGTTCTACAAGAATAGATGTATCCATTGTTAGTGATATGAGAGAAGTGTCCTAAGGCAATCGCCTTATGATGTAAACATTTATATTAATAAACGATAATTCACTATTTGAGTATACATGTTTTGTGTATTTGATTGGGATCTTAAACTCATCTACTGAATGTCCACAATACAACTCACAGCATAAGAGAATTTGTGATGGGATCACAACTAGTGATTATCTCTACATGTGCAATTGTGAAGTATTGAAACTATCCCTAGTCGATGAATTGATAAAAACGGACACTATCGATTCTGTTGAGACTAGCATGGGTTATTCTCTAATCAGCTGATTCTCACTGGCTGGTGACATTGGGATGTCCGGAGATAAACATGGATGCTAGTTAAGGGAACTAGTTCATTGGAGTGACTAGCTGTGAGACTTCATATGGTAATTTATATAGATATGTCAATGAAGTTCTTACTGCGACTTAAGTGCGATGTTCCTTTGACTTGCGGTGTTCAAGTCATCTTGGTCATGGAGACTTATACTTTAACATCTTAAGCAAGCATCTCCAAGGAGGTGTGGACCCAGGATGGTTGGGTATAAGCCAAAGTGCCCGAAGATGTTTGAACAGCCTACAAAGGATTCACCACTCCTTGCGAGGAGATGTATGCCCAGGCCTATCGTCGGATTGTTACTCAGAAACCTCTGGCCAGAGTATATCATGTTTAGAGTGAGAGTCTCTAAAATACATGAGAGTAATTAGAAATCCAAATGACGAGAAAGACACTACTTTGGCTAGGTGTGACGTAGTCAGCCTAGTGGGGACTGACACCATAGACCGTGTCCTGAACCAAGTGGGTATAAGGTGGTGAAAGGAATGGGGCACGATTCATTAGAGCTACTGAAGGGTTTCAGAATAATTTCTTCTGAGGTCAAACCGTTGATCTTTCGATTAATTGGGGATCATGATGTACTACTAGGTGCCACTCATGATCGTTCTATAATTGGTTGATTATAGACGGCCAACATAAATCGAAAGCCTATTTAGTCACACGCACTACGAGTAATCCGAGGGATTTAAAACGAGTTGAAAATTGGATTTTCCGATCAAGAGAAATAAGTCGAATCTGAGTTAATCAGAGGCGCAATGGAAGCTAAAAATGGCTAAGTCTTTTGAAGGCTTTTTGGGCGAATTAAATGAGTTTAATTCGCGTTGGTTCGGCTCGGTTCGGGCCGGCCAAAGAGGGTGCCAAACCTCCTTGAAGTGGCCGGCCACCTATTGGGGAGAAAACCAATTAATTTTGGTTTAATTAATAAAGTAAATCTAGCACGATTTATTTTATAAATTATGGATAAATAAATTTGTATAAAGAAATTTATATAAATAAATTTATAGAAATTTATTCTTTTTATGGAAGTTAAAATAATCCATGAATTGGTTTATTTTAAAATCAATTATGAATTGATTTTTTCATAATAAGAAAGTTTATAAATTTCTTATAAAATGTATTCCATAATAAAAGGAGAGATTAATTAGTTTTATTATAAAGTTAGTTATAATAAAATTCATAAGAGAATTTATAGGATAAATTTCTTATGATAACTAATTAGTTTTATTATAAAGTTAGTTATAATAAAACTTGGTTTAAACGGAAAAATTCATAAGAGAATTTATAGGATAAATTTCTTATGATAACTAATTAATTTTATTATAAAGTTAGTTATAATAAAACTTGGTTTAAACGGAATAATTCATAAGAGAATTTATAGGATAAATTTCTTATGATAACTAATTCCGTTAATTCCGTTAAGAGGGAGACTTGGCAAGGGAGATGCTACTATATAAAGGAACCAAAGGCAAGCCCTTAATTCCAATTGAGTTGTCAAGAGAAGTAGCTCCCTCTCTCCCTCTCTTTCTCTTCTCCTTTCTCTTCCCCCCTACCTTAGGGCTGGCGCCCTCTTCACCAATTAGGGCCGGCGCCCCTTCCACAAGCTAGGGCCGGCGCAACTCCTCCCATAGAAGGTGGTTGCCGTGAGCTTCAAGAAGAAGAAGAAACAAAGCAAGAAGAAGAAGAAGCGGATAGCGACTCCTCTCTTCCCGGAATTCGATTCCGTTTTCTTGGTGGTTAGTTTCCTTTTCTTCTCTTGATCTTCTTTGTTGTGCCTATAGAGAATCTAGTAGTTCTCGTCGGCACAAGACTCATGACTTTACGAAGTCATCCCAAAGAGAACTCGGCGTGGACGCGAATAGAGGCGGAGCTTCCAAGGGACGCTACGGTTGGATCTCGTCCCTTACTTCGAGTTACGAGAGGTATAATGTAAATTAGTTTACTTTTCCGCAAAGTTTTATTTTATGATTATGTCAACACACTCTAAGATTGCATGCTAGATACGAAGTTAAAATAATTTAGGAAATTATTTTATGCAAACTCTTCCGCTGCACGTAAAAATTTTAAATTTTACGAACTCGTATCCTTGTCAACATGCACCCGGTCCCAACAGTGGTATCAGAGCCGGTTAGTGTTCGACATTATCATATAATTGTTTTGCGGAACACTTTGTCATGATCTCAATTTCGGAAAAATTTTTCAATTATGGAAACTTTCAAATTATAATAGATTTTAGATTTAGGAATTTCAAAGTTTGGAAATCCTCATGAAATTTCGCAAACGTTTGGAATTTTCTAGTTTCTAAAATTTTATGATAATTGTGAAAACTTCCCATCTTTGGAAACTTTCCAAATTTTGGAAAATTTTCTATTTTAGAAATTTTCTAATTCTTTGGAAATATGTAAGTTTTCTTTTTACCAGAAACTTACAATTATTCTGAAAAAATTATTTTTGAAATCTCGCAATTTTGGGCACTTTCTTTTGAGAAAGTCTAGACAAATTCATGGACAGTTAATTGACAATTAAATTTGAATTGGTTTTTAAATTGACAATAAAATTCTTTATTTTGGATTGAGCCTCGGGGAGCCGTCCAATTTAAAGTTAGTTGTTGTAATTTAATTTCCCAATTTTTAATTGAAATTGTCATGTTTGATTTGGATTGAGCCTCGGGGAGCCGTCCAATTGGATTTACAACACATTACTTTTCTTTGGGTATCTGAGCCTCGGGGAGCCACCCTTAGAAAATGATTTGTTGTAATTAATTAAATCCATGAATAAAATATGTTGAAGAGGTGATGCTCTTACATATTGTTGTCTCCAAAATTAATTAGGAAATTGGTTTCCTATAGAGTTTCTTAAATGAGATTTTCATGAAAATAATATGTGGTTGAATTAAGGGAATTGTCTCTTAATTTAATAAGATTTGATTTAGAGAAATCAAAGTCTTAAACATATTATTTCCGAAATTAATTATGACAATTTAGGAAATTGTTTCCCAAAGCAATTCCTTTAATAAAGTGTGAAATTAGAATTAAGGAAATCCGGTTCCTAATTCAAATAATGAGACTTGATAACTTAAGTCACATACATACTTTATTAAGGAAGTCGTTAGTCATGACATATGTCATGAATGTGCTTAGAAAAGATGAGACCCAAAACCCTTTACAAAATATTAAGGCCAACACCTTCCATTAATATGGTTAGAATCGGAGTTTTGTTTCTCGCTTGGGTTGATGGACACATCCATGCCCGACTTGAACCTCAACATGTTCAAACCATGGAATTAGTTTATGAATAATATAGTTGGAGTCAGAGGTCAATCCTTAGTTTTGGTTGTTGGACACATCCAAGCCTAACTAAACGGTTGAATGAACTCCAACCATATTAAAACCATTTCTTGATTAATGGGTCAGCCTTAAGCTTGGAGCATCGATTTGTTGTGCCACAGCCAAGGTCGATGCAAAGAGAGGTGCAGTTGGGTGCTATGTACTTTGATGCATACTTGTTAATGAGTTAACAACCCAATGATTTATGCAAACATTCAATTAGTTGATAGCATAATGTGATAGTTACATATATGTGATATGTAATCGGTATAATTACCTACCTTCATAGCTAAGAAAAACTTGATGCCACAGCCATGGTGGTTCTTATCTATGGTTGGATATCAACCTATTTGGAGATGTTCCTACGATCTCCCGAATTGATAAAAGGGTTATTCAATTTGAAAAATAAATAGGATTTTATTAATGTATAATGATACATTCTTTAATTATTCTTCTCACATAACTCAATTTGTATTTCTAGGTTAATCACTCGATCATGTCTTCTCTAAACTTGCGTTCCATTTTGGACACCAATAAACTGACCGGGCCGAACTTCATGGACTAGCTTCGAAACCTGAGGATTGTCCTCAAGGCAAAGAAGCTTGCTGATGTCCTTGAAGATCAACTTCCCAACCGTCCTCCTGAAAACACAACTCCAGACCAGTTTCCTGAGTTGCTCAACCTGCTGAAGACTGTAGAGCCTTCTGTGAAGCAGGATCAAAAGACGGTACTGTTAGTTGGTTCCTCGAAGAAAGGTTCTAAGAGGAAGGCCAATGAACAGAATAAGGGAAAGAAGAAAAAGGCCAAAAAGACTGAAAATACCCTAAAAGACACTTGCCATCACTGTGACAAGGAGGGTCACTGGCGAAGAAACTGCAAGGTTTATCTAGAGTCCTTGAAAGAGAAGGCATCCGATGCCCCATCCTCTTCAAGTATCTTCGTTATTGAATGTCATTCTATTTCCTCAAACACTTGGGTACTTGATACTGGGTGTAGCTCACATATATGTAATGACATACAAGGGCTAAGGAATAGAAGAAGACTCGTCAAAGGAGAAGCGAATTTGCGAGTTGGAAACGGAGCAAAGATTGCTGCTGTTGCCATCGGAACATATTTGCTAAAGCTCCCCACTGGACGTGTCTTAGAATTGGATAATTGTTATTTTGTTCCTTCGTTAATAAAGAACATTGTATCTATTTCATGTTTGAATGAAAAAGGTTATCATTTAACTTTCAGTAACAATTGTTGTTACATAACTTTAAATGTCGTTCTTTATGGGAATGGAACTTTGTGCAATGGCATCTACACGTTAGATTTATCCAGTGACGTTTTCAATATCGAAGTTAGCAACAAACGTGCTCGAATAGATAATCGAATAGACTCCTACACGTGGCACTGTCGTCTTGGCCATATAAGTAAGAAACGCATGACCGAGTTACACCGATGTGGAATTTTGGAATCATTTGAACCTGGTTCATTTGATACATGCGAATCATGCTTAAAAGGCAAGATGACCAAATTACCCTTTTCCGGAAAAGGAAATCCAGTGGGAGAATTGCTTGGTCTAATACATACCGATGTATGTGGACCAATGTCAACTCTTGCACAAGGAGGCTATAGCTACTTCATTACCTTCATCGATGATCACTCACGATTCGGGTATGTGTTCTTGATGAAACATAAATCTGAAACCTTTGAGAAATTCAAAGAGTTCAGAAATAAAGTAGAGAAACAGCTTGGCAAAAGTATTAAGATACTTCAATCCGATCGAGGTGGTGAATACTTAAGTCAAGAGTTTCAAGATTATCTAAGGGACAATGGGATATTGTCCTAATGGACTCCGCCGTATACACCACAGCATAATGGTGTATCTGAGAGGCGCAACCGAACCTTGATGGACATGGTTAGGTCTATGATGAATCATGCAACTCTTCCAAAATCCTTTTGGGGCTATGCACTTAAGACAGCTGTTTACTTGCTAAACAGAGTCCCGACCAAGGTAGTCTCTACTACTCCATATGAGATCTGGAATAGTAAGAAACCTCACTTAACTCACCTTAAGATATGGGGTTGTCCTGCTTATGTGAAGCGGGTTGTATCAGACAAATTGGATGCTAAGTCTGATAAATGTCTATTTATTGGATACCCTAAGGAAACGAAGGGTTACCAATTCTATCATCCCTTGGAACAAAAGGTGTTTGTTTCAAGGCATGCTGTATTTCTAGAGAAAAAGTTTCTTTTACAAGAAAACAGTGGGAGTGGGATTGAACTTGATGAAGTTCAAGAAACTCCAATAGACATCACAGAGACACCTAGTCTAGGCCCACAACCGATAATTCATAGTGATGAGCTATCAGTTGAACCTAAAACTACACCACCTCTTCGTAGGTCTGATAGGACACGCAACATTCAAGAGAGATACGGATTTCTCGTAAGTGAATCGAACGACGTATTACTAATTGGCGATGACGAACCTATCAGTTATGAAGATGTTCTGAAAAGTTCAGAAATGGACAAATGGCTTGAAGCCATGAAGTCGGAAATGGATTCCATGTACAAAAATCAAGTATGGGACTTGGTTAACCCACCTGAAGGGATTAAACCCATAGGGTGCAAGTGGGTTTTCAAGAAGAAAACCGACATGGAAGGTAATGTAGTTACCTTTAAGGCTAGATTAGTGGCAAAAGGATATCGTCAAAAACAAGGAATTGATTATGACGAAACCTATTCGCCAGTAGCTATGCTTAAATCCATTCGGATGCTCCTAGCCATAGCAGCTCATTATGATTATGAGATATGGCAAATGGATGTGAAAACAGCTTTCCTTAATGGAAACCTACTTGAGGATGTATACATGATACAACCTGAAGGTTTCACATCGGTTGATAAAACCAAGGTATGCAAGCTTCGACGATCTATATATGGACTAAAGCAAGCATCTAGGAGCTGGAATATCCGTTTTGATGAGACAATCAAAGAGTTTGATTTCTCACAAAATCCTGACGAACCTTGTGTGTACAAGAAGGTTAGTGGGAGTGCAGTCGTATTCCTAGTATTATATGTCGATGACATCTTACTTATAGGAAACGATATATCAGTTTTACAGACAGTTAAGATTTGGTTGTCCAAAACTTTCTCCATGAAAGACCTGGGAGAAGCAACCTATATCCTTGGGATTAGAATCTATAGAGATAGATCAAAACGGTTGTTTGGTCTTTCGCAGTATACATATATAGACCGAATGCTAAAAGGGTTTAGCATGTCGGAATCCAAGAAAGGTTACCTTCCCATCAGGCATGGGATCAACCTTTCAAAGTCTATGTGTCCGCGCACAAAAGATGAGAGGATTTGCATGAATAAGATTCCCTATGCATCCGCAATAGGATCTATCATGTATGCTATGTTATGTACTAGGCCCGAAGTATCGTATGCATTGAGCGTCACAAGCAGATACCAATCGGATCTAGGAATGGATCATTGGGCAACTGTCAAGACACTCCTTAAGTACTTAAGAAGAACTAAGGATGTGTTCCTAATATATGGAGAAGGAGATATGGTAATACGTGGGTATACGGATGCCATTTTCCAGACAGATAAGGATGACTCCAAATCGCAGTCTGGATACGTATTTACTTTGAATGGAGGCGCAGTAAGTTGGAAAAGTTCCAAACAAGACACCGTAGCGGATATTACCACGGAAGCAGTTTGGATCAAGAAGTTCGTCTAAGAACTTGATGTGGTTCCAACCATTGATGAAGCAGTGTCTGTATACTGCGACAACAATGGAGCTATTGCACAAGCAATGGAACCAAGGTCTCATCAGCGATCCAAACACGTGCTTCGACGCTATCATCTGATCAGAGAGATTATAAGTAGGAATGACATACAAATTGAGAAAAACCCCATTGAATGGAATTTAGCGGATCCTTTAACTAAGGCCTTGCCTCAAAGCAAGTTTGAGGGTCATGTTAGAGCCTGTGGTATTGGATACCGTAGCGATTGGCATTAGGCCAAGTGGGAGTTTGTTAGTGATATGAGAGAAGTGTCCTAAGGCAATCGCCTTATGATGTAAACATTTATATTAATAAATGATAATTTACTATTTGAGTATACATGTTTTGTGTATTTGATTGGGATCTTAAACTCATCTACTGAATGTCCGCAATACAACTCACAGCATAAGAGAATTTGTGATGGGATCACAACCAGTGATTATCTCTACATGTGCAATTGTGAAGTATTGAAACTATCCCTAGTCGATGAATTGATAAAAACGGACACTATCGATTCTGTTGAGACTAGCATGGGTTATTCTCTAATCAGCTGATTCTCACTGGCTGGTGACATTGGGATGTCCGGAGATAAACATGGATGCTAGTTAAGGGAACTAGTTCATTGGAGTGACTAGCTGTGAGACTTTATATGGTAATCTATATAGATATGTCAATGAAGTTCTTACTGCGGCTTAAGTGCGATGTTCCTTTGACTTGCGGTGTTCAAGTCATCTTGGTCATGGAGACTTATACTTTAACATCTTAAGCAAGCATCTCCAAGGAGGTGTGGACCCAGGATGGTTGGGTATAAGCCAAAGTGCCCGAAGATGTTTGAACAGCCTACAAAGGATTCACCACTCCTTGCGAGGAGATGTATGCCCAGGCCTATCGTCGGATTGTTACTCAGAAACCTCTGGTCAGAGTATATCATGTTTAGAGTAAGAGTCTCTAAAATACATGAGAGTAATTAGAAATCCAAATGACGAGAAAGACACTACTTGGGCTAGGTGTGACGTAGTCAGCCTAGTGGGGACTAACACCATAGACCGTGTCCTGAACCAAGTGGGTATAAGGTGGTGAAAGGAATGGGGCACGATTCATTAGAGCTGCTGAAGGGTTTCAGAATAATTTCTTCTGAGGTCAAACCGTTGATCTTTCGATTAATTGGGGATCATGATGTACTACTAGGTGCCACTCATGATCGTTCTATAATTGGTTGATTATAGACGGCCAACATAAATCGAAAGCCTATTTAGTCACACGCACTACGAGTAATCCGAGGGATTTAAAACGAGTTGAATATTGGATTTTCCGATCAAGAGAAATAAGTCGAATCTGAGTTAATCAGAGGCGCAATGGAAGCTAAAAATGGCTAAGTCTTTTGAAGGCTTTTTGGGCGAATTAAATGAGTTTAATTCGCGTTGGTTCGGCTCGGTTCGGGCCAGCCAAAGAGGGTGCCAAACCTCCTTGAAGTGGCCGGCCACCTATTGGGGAGAAAACCAATTAATTTTGGTTTAATTAATAAAGTAAATCTAGCACGATTTATTTTATAAATTATGGATAAATAAATTTGTACAAAGAAATTTATATAAATAAATTTATAGAAATTTATTCTTTTTATGGAAGTTAAAATAATCCATGAATTGGTTTATTTTAAAATCAATTATGAATTGATTTTTTCATAATAAGAAAGTTTATAAATTTCTTATAAAATTTATTCCATAATAAAAGGAGAGATTAATTAGTTTTATTATAAAGTTAGTTATAATAAAATTCATAAGAGAATTTATAGGATAAATTTCTTATGATAACTAATTAGTTTTATTATAAAGTTAGTTATAATAAAACTTGGTTTAAACGGAAAAATTCATAAGAGAATTTATAGGATAAATTTCTTATGATAACTAATTAATTTTATTATAAAGTTAGTTATAATAAAACTTGGTTTAAACGGAATAATTCATAAGAGAATTTATAGGATAAATTTCTTATGATAACTAATTCCGTTAATTCCGTTAAGAGGGAGACTTGGCAAGGGAGATGCTACTATATAAAGGAACCAAAGGCAAGCCCTTAATTCCAATTGAGTTGTCAAGAGAAGTAGCTCCCTCTCTCCCTCTCTTTCTCTTCTCCTTCTCTTCCCCCTACCTTAGGGCTGGCGCCCTCTTCACCAATTAGGGCCGGCGCCCTTCCACAAGCTAGGGCCGGCGCAACTCCTCCCATAGAAGGTGGTTACCGTGAGCTTCAAGAAGAAGAAGAAACAAAGCAAGAAGAAGAAGAAGCGGATAGCGACTCCTCTCTTCCCGGAATTCGATTCCGTTTTCTTGGTGGTTAGTTTCCTTTTCTTCTCTTGATCTTCTTTGTTGTGCCTATAGAGAATCTAGTAGTTCTCGTCGGCACAAAACTCGTGACTTTGCGAAGTCATCCCAAAGAGAACTCGGCGTGGACGCGAATAGAGGCGGAGCTTCCAAGGGACGCTACGGTTGGATCTCGTCCCTTACTTCGAGTTACGAGAGGTATAATGTAAATTAGTTTACTTTTCCGCAAAGTTTTATTTTATGATTATGTCAACACACTATAAGGTTGCATGCTAGATACGAAGTTAAAATAATTTAGGAAATTATTTTATGCAAACTCTTCCGCTGCACGTAAAAATTTTAAATTTTACGAACTCGTATCCTTGTCAACATGCACCCGGTCCCAACAGTGGTATCAGAGCCGGTTAGTGTTCGACATTATCATATAATTGTTTTGCGGAACACTTTGTCATGATCTCAATTTCGGAAAAAATTTTCAATTATGGAAACTTTCAAATTATAATAGATTTTAGATTTAGGAATTTCAATGTTTGGAAATCCTCATGAAATTTCGCAAACGTTTGGAATTTTCTAGTTTCTAAAATTTTATGATAATTGTGAAAACTTCCCATCTTTGGAAACTTTCCAAATTTTGGAAATTTTTCTATTTTAGAAATTTTTTAATTCTTTGGAAATATGTAAGTTTTCTTTTTACCAGAAACTTACAATTATTCTGAAAAAATTATTTTTGAAATCTCGCAATTTTGGGCACTTTCTTTTGAGAAAGTCTAGACAAATTCATGGACAGTTAATTGACAATTAAATTTGAATTGGTTTTTAAATTGACAATAAAATTCTTTATTTTGGATTGAGCCTCGGGGAGCCGTCCAATTTAAAGTTAGTTGTTGTAATTTAATTTCCCAATTTTTAATTGAAATTGTCATGTTTGATTTGGATTGAGCCTCGGGGAGCCGTCCAATTGGATTTACAACACATTACTTTTCTTTGAGTATCTGAGCCTCGGGGAGCCACCCTTAGAAAACGATTTGTTGTAATTAATTAAATCCATGAATAAAATATGTTGAAGAGGTGATGCTCTTACATATTGTTGTCTCCAAAATTAATTAGGAAATTGGTTTCCTATAGAGTTTCTTAAATGAGATTTTCATGAAAATAATATGTCGTTGAATTAAGGGAATTGTCTCTTAATTTAATAAGATTTGATTTAGAGAAATCAAAGTCTTAAACATATTATTTCCGAAATTAATTATGACAATTTAGGAAATTGTTTCCCAAAGCAATTCCTTTAATAAAGTGTGAAATTAGAATTAAGGAAATCTGGTTCCTAATTCAAATAATGAGACTTGATAACTTAAGTCACATACATACTTTATTAAGGAAGTCGTTAATCATGACATATGTCATGAATGTGCTTAGAAAAGATGAGACCCAAAACCCTTTACAAAATATTAAGGCCAACACCTTCCATTAATATGGTTAGAATCGGAGTTTTGTTTCTCGCTTGGGTTGATGGACACATCCATGCCCGACTTGAACCTCAACATGTTCAAACCATGGAATTAGTTTATGAATAATATAGTTGGAGTCAGAGGTCAATCCTTAGTTTTGGTTGTTGGACACATCCAAGCCTAACTAAACGGTTGAATGAACTCCAACCATATTAAAACCATTTCTTGATTAATGGGTCAGCCTTAAGCTTGGAGCATCGATTTGTTGTGCCACAGCCAAGGTCGATGCAAAGAGAGGTGCAGTTGGGTGCTATGTACTTTGATGCATACTTGTTAATGAGTTAACAACCCAATGATTTATGCAAACATTCAATTAGTTGATAGCATAATGTGATAGTTACATATATGTGATATGTAATCGGTATAATTACCTACCTTCATAGCTAAGAAAAACTTGATGGCCACAGCCATGGTGGTTCTTATCTATGGTTGGATATCAACCTATTTGGAGATGTTCCTACGATCTCCCGAATTGATAAAAAGGGTTATTCAATTTGAAAAATAAATAGGATTTTTATTAATGTATAATGATACATTCTTTAATTATTCTTCTCACATAAACTCAATTTGTATTTCTAGGTTAATCACTCGATCATGTCTTCTCTAAACTTGCGTTCTATTTTAGACACCAATAAACTGACCGGGCCGAACTTCATGGACTAGCTTCGAAACCTGAGGATTGTCCTCAAGGCAAAGAAGCTTGCTGATGTCCTTGAAGATCAACTTCCCAACCGTCCTCCTGAAAACACAACTCCAGACCAGTTTCCTGAGTTGCTCAACCTGCTGAAGACTGTAGAGCCTTCTGTGAAGCAGGATCAAAAGACGGTACTGTTAGTTGGTTCCTCGAAGAAAGGTTCTAAGAGGAAGGCCAATGAACAGAATAAGGGAAAAAAGAAAAAGGCCAAAAAGACTGAAAATACCCTAAAAGACACTTGCCATCACTGTGACAAGGAGGGTCACTGGCGAAGAAACTGCAAGGTTTATCTAGAGTCCTTGAAAGAGAAGGCATCCGATGCCCCATCCTCTTCAAGTATCTTCGTTATTGAATGTCATTCTATTTCCTCAAACACTTGGGTACTTGATACTGGGTGTAGCTCACATATATGTAATGACATACAAGGGCTAAGGAATAGAAGAAGACTCGTCAAAGGAGAAGCGAATTTGCGAGTTGGAAACGGAGCAAAGATTGCTGCTGTTGCCATCGGAACATATTTGCTAAAGCTCCCCACTGGACGTGTCTTAGAATTGGATAATTGTTATTTTGTTCCTTCGTTAATAAAGAACATTGTATCTATTTCATGTTTGAATGAAAAAGGTTATCATTTAACTTTCAGTAACAATTGTTGTTACATAACTTTAAATGAACTCCCCTTGCTGATATTGTTGAAATTGTGACTGATCTTGTTGATAAAGTGGCTGAAAGTTAGGCTGAAATTGCTGAAAGTGGGGCTGAAAATTTTGAAATTGTGGCTGCCCATTCTGAAAATTCTGAAAATTTGGTAAACTTGGCTGAAAATCCGGCTGAAATCGTTGAAATTGCTGTGGTTGCTCGAATTGTTGTAATGGTGGCTGAAAAAACTGATTTGTTTGCTGAAAATTCGAATTAGGCTGCTGAAATGGTTGCTCAAAACCCTGGAATTGTGGCTGCCCACTCTGAATTTGTGGCTGGAAATTTGGTTGATTTTGCTGAAAATTTTGGAAAGGCTGAAAAAACTGATTTGTTGACTGATTGAATGGTTGGTTCTGCTGAAACTGTGGACACGGCTGCTGGTAAGTAGATGAAATCATTTTGAACCGAAGCCCTGTCATAAAACAAACAAGAAAAATGGCAGTACCCGTATACAAAAGATAAAGCAAAATAAAATAGAACCCAATGATATGTCCAAAGGCATACAAGCAAAAATCAAACAAATCAACTAGATGCTTCCCCGGCAACGGCGCCAAAAATTTGATAGGCCCAAAATATACTGTCACGAATGTGGGTCTACCAAATTTAGATATGAATGAAATGCTGGAAACCCTTTTTGCAATCAAGAACAAAAGCGTAGTAAAGGGGCCACAGGTCGTATTTTTTCTCGGGGCTAGTTGACGTTCTGTGATTCGTGCTTGTATTTATGTGTCGTTTGTGTTTTCGGTTTCAAATCAAAATTTGGGTTTTGGGTTGCAATTGGAAATAAAAACTCAATGAAAAGGCAAGGACTCGGCTATTGAACTTAACTCAAGTGATTCCATCAATGAACTCAAATAATTTGGAAGCTTAAATGCACTTAGCCTAATTCAGAAAACCAATCTGATATGAAATCAAGCCAATTTCGATTGATGCTAATGCAAAGAACTTCTTCGAGGATTATTATTTAAAACAAACCAAATGGAAATCAATTTTCAACCAAATTAATACAAAACCAGTGCTAATGCTTTACTTGATACAATGTGCAACAATTTGACAAACTTGATACCAAATTAAGAAAGCTGATGTGGAGCAAATGAATTTGGAACAAACAAATCAGGAGCAGAATCCATCGTCCAATAAATGTAAAAGCTAACTCAAGTGAAAAAAGATTCAGAAACCAAACATTAGGTGCAGAAATGGGTTATCAAATGCAGAAATGGAAGGATACGCATGGAAACCTTTTGTGCCAAACTGATCCTTATGTGCATAAACTGTAAACTGATAATTCCAACATGAAAACTGATTGATACACTTGGGAAAACAAGACTGATAGTAAAACGCTATGCATGGAGATTGAAGAAGTGTAGAATTGGCAGCAAAAATTCAGAACAAGGGCTGAAATTCAGAAATTGCAGACAAGAGCCTGGGCAGAAATACATCCTTGATCCGAATGAAGAAACAAGTAAGCTACTGAGGTTAAACTAGACAATTCAGATTGGAAAACCAAGCTACCGGTAAGGATGCGCAAGTCTGAAGGAAGAAAATTCAGAACACCAAGCAGATCATTTCAGAATCAATGGATGTGCAGAAATGGTTCAATTGCAGAAATGAAACAGAGGCAAACTGAACAAAAGTGCAAAAAGAATTCTAAATACGAAACATCTTAGATCAATTGCATTGTCTAACTAAATGTTGTCTACAATTGCAGGCATCAAAACTAAACACAAACTGAATTCGAAACAAATGGCAAAAATCAGAAATAACCTGGCACGCAGAAGCAACTGATACGCATCCTGGAAGACTGATACGCAAGCTCTAAAATAGAAACAAACTGAAGTAAAAAGCAATTGTCAACTAAACAAGCTACCTACTGATTAACTTGCAAGATCGAAACCTAATTTGAGCTGGAGCAATGCATTAAACGAAGTAAACGAATCTGAAACAAATACAGAAACAGAACAGACAGCAGAACTTAAATTACAGCTAAGAAAACTAAAATTAACCAAGGAAATCTAAACCCCAATCACTTCATTAGCTCAAGATCTTCTTGGTTGTCAATCAAGAGCTGGCTTCGAACCCCTAGGCTCAGCAATTCACTGGGGAACTGAATCTGCGGTCGAATCGAGCTCAAATCTGTTCAAGAAGGAAAACCCATTCGAATTCTTCAATTTGGCCTTGTCTGATTGAAATGAACACTAGTGGAAAAAAGGCTTTTAACACCGGTTATTTTCGACTTTTAACACCGGTTCCGGAACCGGTGTTGATCCAGCCGGCATTGTAAGTATAGACTTTTAACACCGGTTAACAAATCGGTGTAATATATAGATTTAACACCGGTTAATAACCGTTGTTAAAAGTTCAATTATGAGGCGGGAAAGCCATTTTAGACACCGGTTATTTTAAATAACCGGCGTTCAAACATCATTTTTAACACCAGTTCTGGAAACAACCGGTGTTAAAACATCATTTTTAACACCGGTTCTGGAAACAACCGGTGTTAAAACATCATTTTTAACACCGGTTCTGGAAACAACCGGTGTTAAAAATGATGTTTTAACACCGGTTCTAGAAACAACCGGTGTCAAAAGTCTTAATTTTTTATATAAATTTCATATTTATTTTTATTTATAATTTTTCTAGACATATAAAAGAACACAATAATATAATAGTTTATCCATAATCAATAACACACCATGAATTAAGTAAATGCAACATCCAATTAGTTTCAAAAACAAAACAATCCATGTATTTTACAACTATCCATTTTTCTTTCAACAAAAGCAAAATGTAAATCAAATAACACATTATACTCCTACTCGCTATGTGATTTTCCAAGCAAAGACAATGTAGAAGCTTGCCACACGAGTTTGCAAGTAAACGGTCTAGTCCAAGATCAAATAGTGAGGAGTACGTTGCAGAACTTCGACCAGCTTAGCATTCCATCTCTTATAAGCGTCTTGCATATTTCCATACAGTACTTGAGTCAAGCTTGAATTTCTTTTCATGCTTTGGCGTGCAGTGGCTACCAGTCGATTGCAAAGCAACTGTGAGAAAATTCCAATGAAAAAATATCAAATAATGCTACGGAGAGAGAAGCAATATAATCAATCATTCACAATTTGGAGCTTACTTGGTGTTTGAGGGTGGCCAAACTTTTCGTGTGCATTGGAGATTGTGGGATGACACCATTTGAAGGTGGAACTCCAATAAGACCACATAACAAGGTCTGGCCAGCAAAACCAAGTAAATGATTCAGGAGTCAGATGCCATTTGTGATTTAACCAAAGAACTAGCTAGAGGCAGATAGATCCTTATTTGACACATTAGCAACCTCTAACAAATAAGTTGCCCAACATCTTTTGATGTCATCAATCTCATCTTCGGAGAATGGATCCTTATTTGTGAATCTCTGCATGGTACATTTATATAAAAAAATAGCTTATCAACTCAACCAGACATAATTAAATCTATAAAATTAAAAAAACTTCAATTACCTTGTCCCATGAATCAACTATGATCGCCGAGACAATGTTGAGCATATGTCTCATTACATAATATCCACACTCTGTATTGCCAGTTTGTTTTTGGCACTACAAATAAATATCAAAATGACACATTAGCAGAAAAGGATAAATCAGTTACAAAGTCATGCTAATTTTTCATTATAGTAACCAATATCTCAAGCATGCACATAGAGGAGCTTGCATACCAAAAGACATCAAATAATAAAGAACGCATAGCACTATGATAAAAAAATATAATAAATGGCAACAAATAAACCAAATTTATCTATGAAAAAAATGCTTATAGATCATAGTTGTATAAAAACTTGACATTTAACTACTTACACGTAGTTCCTTCCATATAGGCATTCTAAAAGCTCCCAAGTGTTTGCCTTTCATCGTATGCCAAGAACGCATAGCACTGTGATAAAAAAATATAATAAATGGCAACAAATCAACCAAATATATCTATGAAAAAATTGCTTATAAATCATAGTTGTAGAAAAACATATCATAGAGCGAATGATAATAACTTACCTATTAATAATTGTTTTGATATCTTTATTCGCTTTATTCCACAGTGAGCAGAGAAAGATGACAACATTTTGCTTAGGACAAATAATTATCAACTACCAATGGGCCCTGCAAGTTGGATAATAATTAGTCAAAATCACAACTAAACTTCTAAGTCACTTGAAAATATTCACGTACATATGATAATACGGTGCAAGGTAACACTCTTTTCCTTCAATTATCCTACTATGAATGTAGTTTTGAATGTCCATTGGATGATTCCCTATACTTTGAATGTGAACAAGATCAATAAATCCATATGTATCCATTTTCCCTCTTAGTTTGCAGAGTTGATGCAAATACCTAAGATAATAAATAAATGTAAATTGTAAGAATGTGATACTTAGTTAATTAATAAATAGTTTAGAAATGTACTAACATTAACCAAACTTGCAGCACTGATACACAAAGCATGTTACCCATGGTGAGCTCCAAAATATCCTTTTGAAATATATGCAATGGGATTGGGCTGGACTTGCCTATGACTTCAACATCTAAATTTAACTGTAAAGGGTGTTTGCCAATTTTTACAGCTAGAATACATAAATGTGCCATCGGATCAACTTCAGATTCCCTTTGTTGAACCATATCAAAGCCTGCTATGAAGGGAAAATTGCCTAATCAGTAAATGGAAACCAAAAGGTCAAGTTTGGATATTACACCATACTAAAACAATTAATAAAAAAAATAGAAAACACAATTCATGATTCCATAAAGTTTAGTCATTTTTGCCTCATTACCTTTCTGTTCCTTCTGTTTGGCCACCAGATCATCTTTAATAGCACCAACGTCAGGTTCCTAATCAACATTTACAAAAGATCTTTTTTAAATACAATAAGTAAAATATGAAAAAGATATATGTGAATATTGAATACCTCATCTTGTACTGGCTTGACAAGTCTTTTTGGCCATAAAATAAAATGATTAGGGGCTTGTCCCACTGTTTGCACCTCCTCAGTGGGTACAGGGACAAGGGCCTTTGCATCTTTTACTTGATCAACCACCACCCTCACATTATCACTACCTATTTGGATGTGGTGTATGGTTGGCCCCAAGTTGTAGACTTGTCCAATAGCCACTAAACGGAAAGGGTCCTCTACATATAGCTTACACATGCCTCTGATGTTAAGGAGGTTAACCGGGGGTCTAACCGGGATATAACCGGTATATAATAAAACATGTATTTATTTAAATATATAGAACTAACAATTGACCCAACTACATTCTTCAAGAGTAAATCAACTAAGTAAAGCATGTTTAATCATTAAGCATAATTAAGATTAATCATTAAGCATAATTAAGTAATTAACTGTGTTACAGACTTATAGTAAATCATTAAACATGTTGATTAATCATTAAGCATAATGAACTTGATTAATCAGTAAAATAGTAAATTTAGTTTACTAAATCACTAAATCAGTAAATTGATTATGATTTTAAAAAAACATGTAATTAACTAATTATTAATTAATGAACTTTATTAATCAACTCTACTGTCTAATCATTAAGCATAATAAGAAACTTATGAATGAACTTATTATTTATAAACTTAATCATCTACTATCTAATTAGTAATTATTGATTACGATTTTAATTAGACTCTAATGTTACTGCTGGACTTGTGCTTTGGATATTCACTTCAAAATAATAGATATGTATTCCTATGACTCTCTTGAGTCTTATCATGCTCAAATCTCCTAATTTGTATATTGTCCAATCATCAATAAGTTTTGACTACTAATGCCTTATGCGTACTCAAATTTTATGACTGTAAACATTGTTACTCTTACATAATGAGTTTATTATTTATGAATGAAGTCATGAACTTGATCAGTTGATTGGTTACCGCCGACGCGATGGAGGCTGGAGGCTGGAGCCGACGCGATGCGCGATGTTGGCGGAGGCAGGCGACGCTGGCGGAGACGCGGTGGCTGGCGACGCTGGCGACGCTAGCGACGCTGGCGGAGGCGATGTGATGCGGCGGCGCTGGCGGAGGTGCGGCGGCTGATGCTGGCGACGCTGGCGGAGGCGATGTGATGCGGCGGCGCTGGCGGAGGTGCGGCGGCTGGCGACGTTGGCGGAGGCGCGGCGACGTTGGCAAAGCTCAGAGAAGACGGTGCGACGGCGGCTGAGAAATCGTGAATTCGATTAAAAAGTAGGTTTAATACTTTAATTAATATTTTAACTTTTAACTTTTAAGTTTTAACTTTTACCGTTTTTTATCTTTTAATTTTTGTTTTTTACTTTTTTAGTTTTTTTTAAAACATATGACCACGGTTATTTACAAAACCATAGTCAAATATATATTTTAACACCGGTTGTTAAAAGAACCGGTGTTAAAAGTATTTTAAAGTTCAAATAATTATAACATATGACCCCGATTATTTATAAAATCGTAGTTAAATATATTTTTAACACCGGTTCTTAAAAGAACCGGTGTTAAAAGTATTTTAAAGTTCAAATAATTACAAAAATGTCACCGCCTTTTTTTTTAACACCGGTTTTAATACAACCGGTGTTAAAAGCCGTTGTTAAAGGTCTTTTTTGTACTAGTGGAAGGTGCGGGAATGTTCAAAGCTTATCCGAGAACCCCTCCAGATAGCTTGGACTGATGTAGAATCTGACAAAATCGAAATCGAAGCCTTCAAATGCAGAGCTGCCGAAACCCTCAAACGGCCCTGCTCTTGCCCAATTCCGAGCTGAAACTCCACCAACTACTCTCCCCGGTGACCTCGAACTTGATCTGATGAAGAATGGAGGTGGTCGCGCCCCTTAGATTGAAGAACTACCAAAGAAAATGAAGAACACGCTGAAGAAGAAGAACTGCGGAAGGCTGGGTTGCGGGCGAAATTTCCTTAAGTAATAACCAATGGACGGCTGTGATTGATTTGAGAAAATCCAACGGCTGATCTGCTCTGATTGGAGCCAAACTTTGATGATGATGATCAGGGGTCAGGATCTGCCTTGTGGTAGCTCGGATCCTCCAGATTTGCAACGGATGGTCCAGATCAACTTAGTCTTTGAATGGATGATCTAGAGCCCTCCTTGCTTGATCCAACGGTTGATTGAGCTCTGATTGGAATGAAACCTTCAGATCTTGATCATAGAGCTTGATCAACCCTAACCCTAGCTCGGATTGCTTCAGATCATCCCGGATGGCTCAGATCTAGCCACTCTTGAATCGGACGGCTCGGATTAATCGTAAGCTTGATAATTCGATCCGGTTCACTTCCGACTCAAGTTTGACCCAATATGCTCTAGGTCCAGGATCCTTTCATGCCTACAAAAATATATCAGAAAATTAGTGGCCAAATAATCCAAAAATATGTAAATTTGCAATTAAGTCCAAAATAAGAAGAAATCCTAAAACCTAGGGCAATTTCATAATTAAGCAATAAAAATATAAGTCAAACATGGATTTTAACATCTAAAATAATCAACAAAAATGGTACTTATCAGGCACCAATCTTCAATTTGTTTTTTTTTCTGTTTCTAATTCCAGCTCACGGCAGATTCATTTCAAATCTCTGATTTCTTCACATCAGTTAGCATAAGGAGTAATTAAGCATTTAAAGTATTCCACATCACAAATTCTGATCAGCAAGTGGAATTTCAGCCGAATTACTGCACTGTTTATTTTGTTTTTTTTTTCTTTCTCTGATCTGATCAGGAATTTCAAGCAGTGAGTGATTTACTTCTTAATCCTTGTCAGCATCCCTTACATCTCAATTCAGTTTCGGTGCAGCTGCAAGTGGATTACTTTCAGCATCCTTTTCTTCCTCTGATTGCACAAGTTTTGCTGCCATGTTCCAGGTTTTTCAGCTGCAAAAATTCTTTTCCTTCTTCGGATCAGCCTTCCTTCCAATTCTGTTAAGCAAAGGATGCACTCATCACTCTTTGATACATTCGTATCTTTGTTCCCTGATTTACAGCCCCGGAAAATTCAATTTCAGCCAAAAGTTGACACAAACTGCCTCTTAAGCATTCACTGATTTTTTTATAACTGCATTTACAGCTCAAGTATCAACCTCTCTGCTCTCCAGAATTCTAATGCTGTCGAATGGTTAGATCTAAATTCTTGACAGCATCCATTGCATTCCAATTCAGTTCCAGCTCCGGTCAGTCCAGCTACTCCAAATCAGCACTCAGCAAACTCAGATTCAGCACTCCTTTCAGCTTCTTTTCAGCCTTTGTTCAGACCTTGCTCAGACTCCCTGTTTTATACAGCCGCCCTTCAGCTTCTAGCATATGGTTCTGATTTTTCCGAACAAAATACAGCTGCAATTGTGAGTAATTCTGATCACAGAAAATTTTTCCTTGCTTTGTCACCAACAATTTTTCTCACTACTTTTTGAGTGCAATTTGTTTCCATTTCAGATTTTTGTCTTGGCACAACTTCTTGGATCTTCAATTGATGATAAAAACTCTAGATGCTTCAATTGATTTCCATCTTTAATCACTTCTTTTTGTCATTTTTGACACAAACTAAATTCAACTTGGCAAATGTATTTCGTTCCATCTCCTTTTGTTTATAACTAAATTTCTCAACTTCCTTTTGCAAATTCTTGCTATTGCGTGCCACTTGGACTTGGCACAGCTTTATTTCTTCCCGGATTTGCAATGAGAGAACAATTCCACCTCCAATTCACAACTAAATACTCACTTCCTTACAACTCCACTTGGCACATGGATTTCTTTTCATTTTTTTTTCTTTTAAGTCCACAGAAATTTCCTTCAGCCGGATTCTTCATGAAACAATTTCATCTCCAATTCATAACTGAATTCTTCATTTGTTCTTGATGCCAAGCTCCACTCAATTGGGCAAAAAAAATTTTTTTTTTTTTTACATGAAGTGCATCCTTGATAAAAATTGCTTCCAAATCACTAATCACTCCCCCACACTTAAATCTTTGTCCATCTCGGGCAAAATAGTATCAAGAAAACATCCCAAGCAAACAAATCCATAGAAAAATTGGGGTTAAAATTAGGAATAAGGAAAGACAAATAGAATAGACATGATTTTTGCCAAAATTGAGATGGAAAGGTAAACAAGGTGATTAGTCTCTATAGATGTGATCCAATCATTGAATATGATTTTGAAAGAACCTAAGTAAGTTCTAGAATACAATAACATATGTGTATTACAAAATAAGGCTAATTCTCACTAGGCAAAAATAATTCATCCCAAGTCCTCAATTAAGAATCTAAAGCTAAATAGTATTCAAGCATCCAAGAATTCATCCATTAGCTCAAACCCTAAGTTTTGACAACCAAATTTAATTTATTTTCCAAAAGATTCTAAAATGCTATGGGATAACCTAGAGGGATACATTTATTCCTAGTCATGCAAGCAAAAGTGCTAAAAGGAAAGACATGGTATTTACATTGACTCCTATGCATTCTACTCTACTCATGCATTTATTAGCAAGGACTCAATTTAAAGGAAAATTCTACTTCTAAAAAGCATGAAAATGAAAAATGCAATAAAAGAAAATACGAGAAAGAACAATCTCCCCTTTATTTCTGGTGGACGGAGTCTATCCAGAAGTAGCCTCCATCGTGGTAGTGGAGGAACATAGGTGGCTGGGAGAATTCAGACTCCCCCACACTTAAACTTCACAAAAATTTGCTCCGGTGGCCGAAGATGATTCAGGTTCAAAATCCATTGAAGGAATGGAGTTCTTCGAATTAAAGTAAAATCATCTCCTCCTTCTTTATGCCTTTTAGAAGTCCTTCCAGGAGGTTGAAGTCTGTTCAGTTGGAGCATCCACTCCTGAAGTCTTCTGGACCCTGCAAAACAATGTAATACCTCTCTCAAGCGTGCAGGGTCAAAAAGAAATAAAATAATATCAGTCTCTGCATTAAATGAATCCAAAACTGCATCATGTCCAATTAAATCAAATTCTGGTGCCTCAATAAATTTTTCACAATTATTTTCTACAAAAAATGCATCCTGAAATTTATCACAAATAATAAAATCAATTCTTGGCACTTCAATAGAAATATCACAATTATTTTCTACCAAGGATGTATCAAGCAATGTGTCACAGCCAATAAAATCAATCTCAGGTGCCTCAATGACTTTTTTAAAATTATTTTCAGCATAAGATATATCAAGAGACTCATCACAATAATCAACATCAAGTCTAGGCACTTCTAAAAATTTTTCACACTCAGCATTTTCATGATATGTATCACCACATGCTTCAAATTCAACAACTTTAACACTAGGTACCTCTAGGGATTTTTCACAATTATTTTCAACAAGAGATGCATCCCTAAGTATATCACAAACAATAAAATCAGTTTGAGGTACCTCTATGCAATTTTCTAAAAAATTAGGAGGAGAATTTACCTGATAGTGCTGAAAAATACCTGGAGGATCTACAAAAGTAGATGTATCCGTGTTCTCCTCTTCATCATGTTCAAGCTCCTCTTCAGCCTCAAGTTCTGGTGGACACTCAAATAAAACAGGTGATCCTTGGGTTCTTGCTTCCACCAAGCAAGTCCCTACACTTTCTGGTAATTGTGGTGGTCCCTGGGGCTTAGTGCAATCCCCTACACCTGTAAATTCATCTGATTGTCCTGATCTTTGGGCTTGTATTTGATTCCATTGATCAACCAATTTTCCAAGGCGTTGTAGTTGTTGAAAATTTTACTGTTGTTGTTGTTGTTGTTGTTGTAGAACTTGTTGTATTTGTTGTTGCTGAGCTTGTTGTTGCTGCATCATCTGTTGAAACATATCCTCAACCCTCTGTTGTTGTTCCTCACTCCAATCTGGATCATCAAAGCCTCCTTGGTTAGTGTGGAACCCCTGTTGGTCTTGAAATGGAACATAAGGCTGCTGAAGTCCAGGAGTAGACTGTGCATTCTGAAATGGAGACTGTGGGGGCTGATCAAATGGGTGAACAGGCTGATTAAACTACTAGAAATTTGGTTCACAACTTGGTGGAGATGGCTGAAAATTGTAGCCCTGAAAATCTTGGATCTGAGGTTGAAATTGTGGTGGTGAACACTGAAATTGAGTGGGCTGAAAATTCTGGTTTTAAAACTGAAAATTTTGCTCGTATGGCTGTGAATATTGAAGAGGTTGTTGAAAATTCTGTATAGGTTGAAATTCTTGCTGCCATGGCTGAGGTGGAAGCTGAAATTGATTATTTTGGGGCTGAAAACTTTCAAAAGGCTGCTGGAAATTTTGTGGTTGCTGAAATTGTTGTAATGGTGGCTGAAAAAACTGATTGGGTTGCTGAAAATTCGAATGTGATTGCTGAAATGGTTGCTCAAAACCCTGGAATTGTGGCTGCCCAATCTGAATTTGTGGTTGGAAATTTGGTTGATTTTGCTGAAAATTTTGGAAAGGCTGAAAAAACTGATTTGTTGACTGATTGAATGGTTGGTTCTGCTGAAACTGTGGACACGGCTGCTGGTAAGTGGATGAAAACATTTTAAACCTGCAGCCCTGTCACAAAACAAACAAGAAAAATGGCAGTACCCATATACAAAAGATAAAGCAAAATAAAATAGAACCCAATGATATGTCTAAAAGCATACAAGCAAAAATCAAACAAATCAACTAGTTGCTTCCCCGGCAACGGCGCCAAAAATTTGACAGACCCAAAATATACTATCACGAATGTGGGCCCATCAGATTTAGATATTTATAAATGAAATGCTGGAAACCCTTTTTGCAAGCAAGAATATAAAAACGTAGTAAAGGGGCCACAGGTCGTATTTTTCTCGGAGCTAGTTGTTGTGTTTGATTCGTGCTTGTATTTATGTGTCATTTGTGAATTTTGGGTTTCAAATCAAAATTGGGTTTTGGGTTGCAATTGGAAATAAAAACTCAATGAAAAGGATAGGAACGCAGCTATGGAACTTAACAAGTGATAGCAAGTTATCATTCAACCAAAAGGACCACTTAATCCATTAAAGCACTTAATCAATTTGGAAGCTGATTCTAATTTCAAGTGTAAAACAAATGCTAAACAATGAAGCGACAACTCAAACTTAAAACAGACTAATGCAAGCAATCTAGAACCGGACTAATACAAAAGGCGTGCCAAGATTTCTCTTGATACCAAGTGCACACAATTTAACAACCTTGATACAAAGTAATATTTTGATGTGCCAAAAGAAACTGATACTAGTGCAAAAATATAACTGATCGATTCAGAATAAAGCTAATCAATTCATTTGACACAAGTTCTTAATGAAGTGCCATGCATGAACACAAGGAGAGTTCAGATTTGAAGGCAACAATCCAGAAATGGATTTAGACTGCAGAAACTGGATGGCAAGAATTCAAAACGACATGAATTCAACAATTCGAATGCAAGAATTCAGACTGCAAGCAAAAATTCAGAAACTAAATGGGCAGAACTTCAGCAGTAGGTGCAGAAATTTAGCACTCTCTAAGATGAAAACATGGAATGAATTGCAGGAAATCGAAACTAAGCTATGAGTTAACTAAGCAAGCATATATCTGACTCGAATGCAGGAATTAACACAACTAAAATGAAGAAACAATTTGGCCAACAAACAGCCCTGATACAAGCTCAGAAATCAGCTGAAATTGCAGTAATAAAAATGGCACGCGATTTGCATTTGGCACGCAAGAAATTGACAAAGAAATAAGCTGAAATAACATTCAATTTATCACTAACAAACTTCCTAAACTATTTGACTTGAAGAATTGAAGCTAACTTACAGCTAAAACAACTTAAGAACGTAAATTGCAGTAACTGAAAAGAAGAAATACAGAACAGAATTCGTGCAGATATTGAACTACAGCTAAACAATGAAAATTAGCTAGCTAAACTACTCCTCAACCCTTCTCCAACTCAAGAGCTCCTTGGTCGTCAATTAAAAGTGAACTTCGGACCCGCAAGCTCAACAAATCAGTGAGGAACAATCTCTAATACCGAATTAGATCAAATCCTGCTCAAGCTGAAATTTGCTTCCGAATTCTTCAAACTCACTGTGGTGGCTTGCGATTTGGATTAGGGAATGACCGAAACCTTCTAGGGAACCCCTCTAGTCAGCTCGGATGCAGTGGAAATGGAGAACAGCTGAGATCGCTGAATTCGGGTAGTGAAACTGCTGAAACCTCACGCAGCTTCACTATTGAGCACAAATCCAATCTGAAACCTCACTGAGACTCTCTTCACTGACCTAGCCCTTGCTCTGATGATGGATTGAGTGATCACGCCTTCGATTAGATGAAAAATGGAAGAAAACGATGAAGAACTGAAGAACCTACTGTTGCGGCGAAGACGCGATGAAGGGGAAGAAGCTGCGCGTTTCTAATTAAATACGAACCAATGGACGGTCCAGATTGATCCACTTCAATCCAACGACTGATCTTGGTCTGATTTGAGCCAAACTTTGATGATGATGATCTGGGGTCAGGATCTGCCTTGTGGTAGCTCGGATCCTCCAGATATGCAACGGATGGTCCAGATCAACCTAATCTTTGAATGGATGATCAAGAGCCCTCCAAGCTTGATCCAACGGTTGATTGAGCTCTGACTGGGATGAAACCTTCAGATCTTGATCAGGGTGCTTGATCAACCCTAGCCCTAGCTCGGATTGCTTCAGATGATCCCGGATGGCTCAGATCTAGCCGCTTTTGAATCGGACGGCCCGGATTAATCGTAAGCTTGATAATTCGATCCGGTTCACTTCCGACTCAAGTTTGACCCAATATGCCCTAGGTCCATGAACCTTTTATGCCTACAAAAATAATTCAAGAATTTAGTGGCCAAATAATCCAAAAAATGTGCAAATTTACAATTAAGTCCAAAATAAGAGTAAGTTCTAAAACCTAGGGCAATTTCACAATTAAGCAATAAAAACATAGGTCAAACATGGATTTTAGCAGCTCAAATAATCAATAATATAGTATTTATCAGGCACCCGTCGATGAAAGAGGAGAACCGACACCGATGAGATCCTGGTCGAAGGAGGTAATGAAGAGGGTGCAGTCCAATGCCAAGGCCACCACCACACTGCAGTGCAGGCTCTCAAAGGAGCAACTGAACAAGGTGGGGTCGTTTAAGAGCGCCAAGTAACTATGTGACAAATTGGTGGAATTGAACGAAGGGTCAAACGAGTCCAGAAGAGCAAAGAAGGACTTGCTCGTGGCCCAACTCTAATCCTTATCCATGAAGAGCAACGAGACTGTCAACCAGCTACATGGAAGGGTGAAGGAAGTAATCAATGAACTCTACGTGATTGGAGAAAAGATCGAGAACCGGGATATCATCAGGTATATTCTACAAGCCTTCCTGAGAACCACATTATGGGCATCCATGGTTGATGCTTACAAGGTATCAAGGGATTTGTCCATAGTTAAATTAGATGACTTAGTTTGTGAATTTGAACTACACGAGCAAGCTAACGTCTCAGCCAAAGAGAAGGGTATTGCCTTTATTTCAGAAAAGGAGAAGAAGAAGAGGAAGGAGAAGAAGAAGGTGGTCTACTCCTCCTCATCAGATTTAGAGGAATCCACGCCTCCATGGATAACGACCAAGAGGCATTCATGGTAAGAAAGATACGTAAAGTTTTCAAAATTTCTCTAACAAATCATATGCTAGGAAAGGGTTCAAAGGCAAGGGTAAGGCTAAGGGCATTATATAAAAAAAGAAGGTGCTCCAAGCTACGTGGGATGAGTCATCTTTAGAGGACGAAGAACAAGTACCCCACTCCAACCTCCTTGCGCTGACGGCATCAGAAGAACTCGACACTAAGTCCGAAGTAGAGCTGGAAGAAAGCCACATAACTGGAACACTTTTAATGTCAGAAGACGGTCAAATCATTGAAAGGGATTTTTCTAAATCTAATTTGTACGACTTAAATTCTTATCTATCATGTAAGTTGGCCAAAGCCAACGTCCTGGTTGAGTCCCTCTAAAAGGAGGGAAAAGCCCTTGAAGAGGCTAACTCAACCTTGACTGAGATTGTTCAGGAAGGAACCTCAACTTAAATCCAACAACTTGAGAATGATAATTCCTCCTTTAAAACTCAAGTCAAGGAACTTAGAGTTGTCCTAGAGCGATTTACCTCGGGTTCTAAGAATTTTGATATGATTCTTGGAAAACAGAAAGTCGTTCTCAACTGATCCAGACTTGACTACAGAATCAACTCACGGTATAGATCATACTATTTTATGTTGAACCATACAAGCACCCGAGTCTAAGCATGGGTCTCTAAGCTATGCTTGACTAATCAACCAGAACCAAATCACTATTAGATTCCTAAGGACAATATTCATATCCTAGATAGTCCATATCGAGACTTTATTTAGGGGGAGCCAAGAAAGACCATCTTTATACTTGAATGATTTTCTTTGCATGCCTTTTTAATTGATTGAATGATTGTTTATTTACTTTTCTACAAAATTGCCATGATTAGGAATAGAAATGGTTAGTTAAGGACCTGACTTGATTGAAACTTACATAACCTGGAATTAGGGTGGGATGAGCTTATAGTACGTCAGGAAAGCCTGTCTAAGGAGTCAGGTAGGGTAAGGCATACCCTATTTGATCATTTTAGCTCGGTAGAACTAGCCGTGCTACCTCACCACATCCTTGACTAGTTATACCAAGGTTTCTCAAAGAGTAACTTGAAAATGAATTTTTTTTAAAAGGTTTTGTCTAGGAAAGGGTCATTGCTCCGATAACCAAGAAGGTCACTGTGCCTCGCCAAGACCTGAAAGCTGATTATTGAAATTTATTTTGAATTTGTTACTTGTTAAACTTGAATCTAACTCAAGGCTCAATCAAAGCAAAGCAAAGCGACACATTTATCTTAGTAGAGTGTGAGATGACAATTGTGATGTCCCGCTATCGAACTTTGGGTGAGTCTTAACTAAGTCACCTTAATTGAATTGAGAAACTTAGAGACATATATCAAAAGTTGAGTAAATTGGATAAGAGAACAATTATACTAAGTCTTGGGCAATTAGCTAAAGCAAACTCAAGATGATGTGTAATATGGATCTTGGCCCTTTGTTTCCAAGAGTTGCATAAGATGTAATTTGCTAAATATTGCCTACCTAATTATACCAAGTCTTGGGCGATTAGTCAAAGCTAACTCAAGATGAGGTATAATATGAATCTTGTCCCACATGAATATGGTCTCTATTTGGTTTGGAGTTAGTAGTGTGGACAAATTGAGTTTGGCTACATCCATGATTAGCCTCTACCAATGCTCTACGATTTAGTGGGAGTATCATTTAATTAAAGACCTAATTAAATGATCTAGATATGATACTTATTTCCGTATGTTTACTGTTGTAGATATTCATATCATCTAAGACGTCAAATATTCTCTCTCTGTGATCCGTCCTTGAGAAGGACAAACTCAACGAAACTAATTTCTTGAATTGGTACAAAAACTTGAGGATCATCCTCAAACAAGAACGAAAATTGTACGTCCTAGAGCAACCTTTTCTAAAAGCACTCATCACTACCGCTAATCGCACCGAAAAAGATGCTTACAAGAAGCATCAAGATGATGCACTCGATGTATCATGCCTCATGCTTGCCACTATGAACTCTGAGCTTCAGAAGCAACATGAGAACATGGATGCACATGATATGGTTGAACACCTAAAACAACTATATCAAGGGCAAGCTAGGCATGAGCGGTTTAACATGTCTAAGGCCCTATTTACATGCAAGATGCAAGATGGAACTCTTGTAGGAACTCATGTACTCAAGATGATTGGGTATGTCGAGAACTTTGAAAGATTAGGATTTCCACTAGGTCAAGAATTGGTCACGAACCTTATCATGCAATCGTTGCCAGAAGGGTACAATCAATTTGTCATGAACTATAACATAAATGAAATTGACAAGCATTTGCCTGAGATACTCAGCATGTTGAGAACTACTGAACCCAATCTAAGAAAACCAAGACCAGTAATGTTGATGGTACAGAAGGACAAAGGCAAATGGAAGCCTAAGGGCAAGGTTAAGATCCAAGCCAAAGGCAATACCAACTCTACTACACTGAAGGTCAAAGGTGGGGTGCCTAAGGAAGGACCTGCCTTCCACTATGGTGAGATCGGACATTGGAAGAGAAACTGCAAACTCTACCTAGAGTAAGTAAACAAGAAAAGAAGTGAGACTTCTGTCTTAGGTATCTTTGTTATAGAAGTTAATTTATCTATTTCTTCTTTTTGGGTATTAGATATCGGTTACGCATCTCATATTTATACTAATGTGTAGGGACTTCGAAGAGCTAGATCATTGACAAAGGACAAAGTGGACCTACGAGTAGGCAATGGTGCAAGAGTTGCTCCTATAGCTGTAGGAACATATTCCTTGTCTTTGCCCACTAAGCATATCTTAGAACTAGAGGAGTACTTTTATGTACCTGCACTAACTAAGAACATAATTTTTGTATCTTATTTGGACAAGAAAGACTTTTCATTTATCATAAAAGATAAATATTATTCTATAATGTTAAATGACATGTTCTATTGTAGTGCACCATTTATGAATGAACTCTATGTTCTACACTTAGAGAACCCAATGTTGGTGGAAGATGCATCAGTGATATCCTCCTCTAAGTATTTTAATGTTTGACAATATGCTTAAGTCAGTGATACATTGAACAAGGGAATGGTAGTCAAGAAAACTGGACCAAAATGAACCAAAGTCCTAGTTAACCTAGGCACTAAGTCCTGGTTCGTGAAATTGGGCACTAAGTCCTGGCCGAGGGTCGAGCACCTAAGACCTGACCGAGGGTTGGGCACTAAGTCCTAGTTCGTGGAATTGGGCACTATGTCCTGACCGAGGGCTAGGCACCTAAGACCTGACCAAGGGTTGGGCACTAAGTCCTAGTTCGTGGAATTGGGCACTAAGATCTGGTGAGTAAAGCTGGGCAAAAGTCCTAATCAGTGAAGTTAGGCACTAAGTCCTGGACCTAGGGTTTGGGCACGATGTCTTGGTCTGAGGGATTGAGCAACTTAGCTAAGCGATGACTAAGGACAGAGACGGGTCGAGGGTCGGATGTCTCGAGATTCGAGAGTCTCGAAGGCTAAGCAAAAGTCCAACCGAATGGATGATTGTGCCCAATACTAGTGTCACGATGAGCACTCAAATTTAGATATTTATAAACTGAAAACCCTTGCTAACAAGATTAAATGTAGAATAGGAGCCTCAGGTCGTATTTTTCCAGGACTGTTTAGGATTTTTGATTCAAGCTTGGATTTGTCGTTTGATGTTGTTTTTGGGTTTTCAAATAAGATTGGGGTTTTGTGTTGCAAATAGAAACGCAAGAGCAGGAATAAAATGAACTAGCTAAGCATATCTGCCCTAAGGAGTTTCAAGAACTACACTTAACCAATTTGAACGCTAATCAAGAACCTAGCTTAACACTAATTGAGAATTAAGCAATTCAATTGGATATTATGAAACTAAAAACTCAAGTACTGATAAAATAGCAAAAGAACTTGAAATATTAAGCTAAATTGCAGAAGTTAAAGTTGAAACAAATTTTGCTACGGAAACAGAATTTTAAAGAAGCAATGCTCTGCCTGATCGGTCGGCAATCCGATCAGATGCAATCCTGATCGGTCAAAGTGACCGATCAGGTGATGTCTGGATCGGTCAACAGTCCGATCAGTATCTGAAAGTTTGCAGATACAGAATCAACGATCGCAGAAAACTAATGCTAAAACTGAAACTAAACAACAGATTCACTTCTCAACTCAAGAACCATCTTGCTGTCACTCAAGATTCAACCAGAAACCCTCTAGCTCATAGATCACCTGAATCTAATTGCCCGCGATCAATTTGCGTTAGTTCTCCGGCGTAGCTGAAATCCATCCGAGCTCCTCTTGTTGGTGAATCGGGATTGTGCTTGTGGATCGGAGACTCTTGTAGGTCTTCAGAAAACCCTTCTGAATGCCTCGACAGCTCCGCGAGATGAAAATGGATAGATGGAAGTCGATTAGATGAATACGGCGCTTTGGAGAAACCCTCCCCGCAATGCCTTACAGCAACGGAAACCAATCACAATCTACTCGGGAAATCTCTTTCAGTGCTCCGAGATCTTGAATCTAAACTTCCTCTATTGTGGCTGCACGATCTGACGAAGAAACGGAGAAGAAATCGCAAGAACAGTGGCGAAGACGCGACGACGAGCCCAGGGGAGGGAATTTCTGTTTTAACTAATTGCTTTTGAATTTGGACGGCAGTGATTTCCCCGATCTCATCCAACGGTTAGATCAAGTCAGATCTGAACCAAATCTTACAGATCTTGATCAAGGGCTCTGATCTACTGCTCCTTAGCTCAGATCAATCAGATCTGTGGTGGATGGCTCAGATCCTCCCTTCTCTTGAATGGACGACCTAGATCCTCTAGTGCTTGATCCAATGGCTGAATTAACTCTGATCTAGCCCAAACTTTCAGATCTTGATCCATGAACTTGATTAAGTCTATCTTGAGCTTGGATCGATCAGAAGTTGGCGGATGGCTTAGATCTAACCGTTCTCTTGAATGGACGTCTCATGTTAATCCGATGCTTGATCCCTTTGATCCGGATCCAATTCAGACTCAAGTTTGAGCCAATCTGATTCAGGTCCATGATCATTTGAAACCTACAAAATGCTATTCAATTTTAGTTCCAAAACATCTTAAATATAGAAAGAATTGAATCTTAAGCTAAAATAGAGACAATCCATGAAACCTAATATAAATGCAAACTTAAGCATATGAAAGTGGATTAAAACATGGATTTGAGGGCCTAATTTAATCAACAAAATGAAAGTTATCAACTCCCCCACACTTATTCTTGGGCGTCTCGCACAAGCTACTAGTAAACTAAAGATATACCCCCCCTAGATTATTCTCAATCATAGTAAGAACCAATTGAAAATAAATTACCTAGGGTTGTCAATTCTCAAAAATCTAAGCTCAATAGACTAGTATCTTGTCCTTAAATCAACAACTTAGCATACTTCCTCCTTCATGACTCATTGAGATGAACTCAACAAACAAAACCTTCCAAAGGGACATTTAGTGGCTCTCTTCCTAATTCTACATTTCAATGAAAGTGGAGCTAACTCAAACACAACATGTTTCTTGAACTACATAGGCTTGCTTATTATCTACTCTCCACCATCATTCTTGCCTTGGATCCACATCTATAAAGTTTATTAGAACAAATTAAAGAAATATGAAATGAAGAGAATGAAAAAGAAGTTCCATGAATTTTGATACCAAAGACTAATAATAAAGAAAATAGAGAAATATGATATGATAAGAAAAAGAATATGGTAAAGAAATATAACATGAGGAAGGAATATTGGAAAGTAAGGAAAAATAGAAGACTTGGTTACTCAAAATTATTTCTTATGCTCTTTGCCCTCTTGTATAGTCCTCTCAATGGTTCAATGCTAAAGTGGGTAGGCAATCAGCTGATTTAGATGAGGAACTTCACTGAATTCTGTATTCTGTAATGTGCCAGCTCCACTGATCGGTCCAGAGACTGATCAGACATTGCCTGATCGTTCTGGAGATCGGTCTATACTTCATCTGCTTAGACTGGATAGCTCCTGATCGGTCTGATGATCGATCAGGCTCTTCCCTGATCGGACTGGTGACCGATCAGGGAATGATCAGTAGCTGGACTGAGCTGAATTCTGAAACTGCTTCTGTCAATTTTTTTTCCTTCAATCAACACTAAATCTTAACTCATCAGGCTTCTTATTCACAACTTCAAGTTCAGAAATCTATCCATCTTTTGAACCTTATTGTTTTCCCTTGTCTTTTCTTTCTTTTGCTTTTCTTCTCTTCTATTTTTTTTTTCTGATTTCTGTTTTTGTGTAGCTGCAATTTTTTTCCTCTTTCTTTTCTTTTGTTTTCTTTTCTTCTTCAGCTGCAATTCAAATCCATAACTTCGTAACCTTGAGCTCTTCATGTCAATAGAGCACTAAGTGCTTCACTTGGTACCACTTTAAGCATTGAAACACCAAATCACATTCAATTGTAACCTTCTTGTGTAGACTACCTCCTTTCCCTTTTGTAATTCCCCTCATCGAGTTTGAAATGCCAAATCATATTCAAGAATCAAATTGCTCCAAAAGTGATCTTCACTTATCAATACTCACAACTCATCTTTGATACACCACTCCATCTAATTAGCACACTTCTTAATGTTCTTTTCTTCTTTCTTTTTTTTTCTATTTTTGCATTGCATCCCTCATACTCTTCCATTCCTTTAGTCCCATCAATACATTCAGAATCCACAAAAAATCTATCTTAAAATCCATAAAAACACATAATAAACTTCAAAATACATTCCTTCTCACCAAAACCATTTAAAAGCACTAGCCACCTCCCCCACACTTAAACTTTTATCCGTCTCGGGCAAAGTAACATCAAGAAAAATCCCAAGTAATCAAGTCCATAGAGAAATATGGTTATGAGCAGAAAAAATAGGGGAAGGAAAAAGAATAAGGCATGAATCAACAAGGTATGTTGTAAAAATTATATGAAAAAGGAAAGACAAAGTGATTACCTCTATAAATGTTGTCCAATCATAGAAATATGGTTTTGAAAGAATTTAAGCAAGTTCTAGAGTACAATCACATGTGTGTATCTCAAAAATAAGGCTAAGTCCTCACTAGGTAAAAAGAATTCATCTCAATTCATCAATCTAGAGTCCATAACTAAGTAGTACTCAAGCAACCAAGAATTTTCATCCATTAACTCAAATCCTAAGTTTTGACAACCAAATTTAATTTGCTTTCAAAAGACTCTAAAATGATATAGAGAAAACCTAGAGGGATACATTTATTCATAATCATGCAAGAAATAAGGTGCCAAAAAGGAATAGCATGGTATCTACAATGACTATTTATTCAATTTACACTTCCTAAACATTTATTATCAAAAACTCATGGTAAAAGAAAATTTAACTACTTGAAAACAATTAAATGGTATTTACAATGAAATAAAAACTCATGAAAAGAAAACTCCCCTTTAGGTTGGGTAGATAGCGTCTTTGATGTCCAATCCATCCACCTCTAGCTCCTTTAATTCTTCAAAGTACTTCTTGAGCCGGTGACCATTGATTTTCCAAACACAATTATTAGCTTCATCCTTAATTTCAACAACACCATAGGAAAAAATGTTAGTTACAAGAAATGGACCTTCTCACCTTGACCTCAACTTACCCTTAATCAACTTGAGCCTTGACTTATACAATAAGACCTTGTCGTCAATTTGGAATTCTTTTCTCATGATATGTTTGTCATGGAAGTTCTTGGTCTTTTCCTTATAAATTTTTGAGTTTTCAAATGCTTCTAGTCTTATTTCCTCAAGTTCTTGGAGTTGAAGCTTCCTCTCTTCCCCCACCTTAGTAGCATCAAAGTTGCAAGCCTTCACCGCCCAATATGCTTTGTGCTCGATTTCCACGGGGAGATGACAAACTTTTCCATACACTAAGCGGTAAGACGACATTCCAATTGGTGTTTTGTATGCCGTTCTATAGGCCAATAGTGTTATGATATGAGAGAAGTGTCCTAAGGCAATCGCCTTATGACTGTAAACATTTATTTCAATAAATGAAAATTTACTATTTGAGTATACATGTTTGTGTATTTGATTGGGATCTTAAACTCATTTACTGAATGTCCACAATACAATTCACAGTATGAGAGAATTTGTGATGGAATCACAACTAGTGATTATCTCTACATGTGCAATTGTGAAGTATTGAAAATATCCCTAGTCGATGAATTGATAAATACGGACGCTGTCAATTCTGTTGAGACTATCATGGGTTATTCTCTAATCAGCTAATTTTCACTGGCTGGTGACATTGGGATGTCCGGAGATAAACATGGATGCTAGTTAAGGGAACTAGTTCATTGGAGTGACTGACTGTAAAACTTCATATGGTAATCTACATATAGATATGTCAATGAAAGTTATTACTGCAGCTTAAGTGCGATGTTCCTTTGACTTGCGGTGTTCAAGTCATCTTGGTCATGGAGACTTATACTTTAACATCTTAAGCAAGCATCTCCAAGGAGGTGTGGACCCAGGATGGTTGGGTATAAGCCGAAGTGTCCGAAGATGTTTGAACAGCCTATAAAGGATTCACCACTCCTTGCGAGGAGATGTATACCCAGGCCTATCGTCGGATTGTTACTCAAAGCCTCTGGCCAGAGCATGACATGTTTAGAGTATGAGTCTCTTAAATACATGAGAGTAATTAGAAATCCAAAGGACGAGAGAAAGTTACTTGGGCTAGGTGTGACGTAGTCAGCCTAGTGGGGACTGACACACACAGACCATGTCCTGAACCAAGTGGGTATAAGATGGTGAAGGGAATGAGGCACGACTCATTATAGCTGCTGAAAGGTTTCAGAATTATTTCTGAGGTCAACCGTTGATCTTTCGATTAATTGGGGGTCATGATGTACTACTAGGTGCCACTCATGATCGTTCTATAATTGGTTGATTATAGACATCCAACATAAATCGAAAGCCTATTTAGTCACACGCACTACGAGTAATCCGAGGGATTTAAAACGAGTTGAAAATTAGATTTTCCAATCAAGAGAAATAAGTCGAATCTGAATTTATCAGAGGCGCATCGGAAGCTTAAAATGGCTAAGTCTTTTGAAGGCTTATTGGGCGAATTAAATGCATTTAATTCGCGAGGGAAGGGCTTGGTGTGACCGGCCAAAGAGGGTGCCCACCCTCTTTGGTTTGGCCGGCCACAATAAAAGAGAGAAAACCAATTTAATTGGTTTAAATTATAAAATAAATCAAGCGCGATTTGTTTTATAAAATTATGGATAAATAAATTAATTTATATAAAGAAAATTGTAGAAATTTATTCTTTTCTTGGAAATTAAAATGAACCATGAATTGGTTTAATTTTAATTTATAAAATCAATTATGAATTGATTTTTCCATTATAAGAAAATTTCATACAAATTTTATTCCATAATTAAAAGGAGAGATGTATTTGTTTTATTATAAAGTTAGTTATAATAAAACTTGGCATAACGGAATAATTCATAAGAGAATTTATGAGATAAATTTCTTATGAAAATTTATTCCGTTAATTCCGTTAAAAGGGAGACTTAGCAATAGAGAGGCTACTATATAAAGGAACCAAAGGCAAGCCTTGAATTCTAATTAATCAAGAAATTAAGAAGCTCTCTCTCTCCCTTATTCTCTCTCTCTCTCTCTAGGGCCGGCGCAACCCCCTAGGGCCGGCGCCATCTTCCCTAGCCGTGAGCCACCACCAAGACGAAGCGGGACGCGTCTCCTTCCTTCCTTTCCTCGGAATCTTGATTCCGTTACTTGGTGGTTAGTTTCCATCTTTCTCTCTTGATATTCTAGTTGTGCTTTTGGAGAATCTAGTAGTTCTCGTCGGCACAAAACTCGTGGCTTTGCGAAGTCATCCTGAAGAGAACTCGGCGTGGACGCGAATAGAGGCGGAGCCTCCAAGGGACGCTACGGTTGGATCTCGTCCCTTTCTTCGAGTTACGCGAGGTACAAAGTAAATTAGTTTACTTTTCGCAAAATTTTAATTTATGATCATGTCCACACATCATAAGGTCGTATGCTAGATACGTGGTTAAAAATTAATTCGAGAAATTATTTATGCAAATTCTTCTGCTGCATGTAAATATTTTAAAATTTACGAACTCGTATCCTTGTCAACATGCACCCGGTCCCAACACATAGCACATCATCTAGCCTCTTGCTCCAATATTTCCTATTAGGCCTAACGGTCTTTTCCAAAATCGCTTTGATTTCTCTATTTGAAATTTCGGCTTGGCCATTTGTTTGGGGATGGTAGGAAGTAGAAACCTTGTGTACAACCCCATACTTGCTAAGTAGGGCCTTCATGTGTTTGTTGCAAAAATGAGATCCTTGGTCACTTATTATAGCTCTGGGAATTCCAAACCTGTAAAATATATGTGACCTGACAATACTAACAACAACACAAGAGTCATCAGTCCTGGAGGGAATGACCTCCACCCATTTAGAAACATAATCTACATAAGTAAAATATACAAATAACCACAGGATGCAGGAAAAGGTCCCATAAAGTCTATTCCCCAAACATAAAAAATTTCACAAAATAGCATAGTCTGCTGGGGCATCTCATTTCTAGCACTTATGTTCCCAGTTCGTTGACATCTATCATAATTTTTATAGAACAAATATGAATCATGAAATAAGGTGGGCCAATATAAACCACACTCTAAAACCTTTCTAGCTGTCCTCTGTGGTCCAAAATGTCCACCACAGGCTGATGAATGGCAAAAAGTAAGGACTGAATGAAATTCATGGTCAGGTATACATCTCCTAATTATTTGATCATTACAAAACTTCCATAAATAAGGGTCATCCCATACATAGAATTTTGCATCACTTTTGAGTTTATCTTTTTGAGTCTTAGAAAAATGTGTAGGAAAAACATGTGCTACTAAAAAGTTAACAAGGTCTGTATACCAAGGCGACTCACCATGTATGACAAGAAGATGTTCATCTCTAAAGTCATCGTCGATGGTGGTAGGGGATCCATCTCCCTCAATTCTGCTTAGGTGATCTGCAACCAAATTTTCTTTGCCACTCCTATCACGGATTTCCAAATCAAATTCTTAGAGTAGCAGCATCCATCTGATTAGCCTAGGCTTAGCATCTGGCTTCTTCAATAGGTACTTTAAAGCTGCATGATCAGATAAAAATGACATGTGAGCACAACAAATAAGATCTAAAACGGTCTAAAGCAAAAATAATGGCAAGAAGTTCCTTTTCAGTGGTGGTGTAGTTGGCTTGTGCGGCATCTAGGGTCTTGGAGGCATAGCATATGACATGAGGTGCTCCATCCACCCTCTGTGCTAGAACAACTCCTACAGCAAAGTTAGATGCATCACACATTAGTTTAAATGGTAAGTTCCAATCTGGGGGTCTAATAATAGGAGCTGAAGTAAGAGCCTCCATTAGCCTGTGAAAAGCTTCTTTGCATTTATCATCAAAACAAAAATCAACATCTTTTTGCAAAAGTTTTGTCAAGGGCCGAGCAATATCGCTGAAATCTCTAATAAATCTGCGGTAGAATCCTGCATGTCCAAGAAAGGCACGAACATCCCGTACGCATACGGGGCATGATAAAGAAGATATAACACTGATTTTTACAGGATCTACCTCAATTCCTCTCCTAGAGACTATATGACCTAATACAATATCATGCTCTACCATAAAGTGATATTTTTCAAAATTAAGCACAAGGTTAGTCTCAATGTATCTATGTAAAACCCTAAACAAATTATCTAAGTAAGAATCAAATGAAATGCCAAAGACTGAAAAATCATCCATGAAAATCTCCATACAGTGCTCTAATAACTCACCAAATATACTTACCATGAACCTCTAGAAAGTCCCTGGAGCATTGTAGAGTCCAAATGACATCCGTCTATACGCAAAAGTGCCGAACGGACAAGTGAAGGTAGTCTTCTCCTGATCCTCTGGGTCAATACAAATCTGGAAATAACCTGAGTACCCATCCATGAAGCAGTAATGGGACTTCCCTGCCAACCTCTCAAGCATCTGATCAATGAAGGGCAAGGGAAAGTGATCCTTCCTCGTGACTTGGTTTAGCTTCCTGTCGTCAATGCATACTCTCCATGAATTCTTTACTCTAGTCGGCACTAATTCATTACTTCCATTTTCCACCACTGTACCTCCAGATTTCATAGGCACCACATGGATGGGGCTAACCCACTGACTATCAGAAATAGGGTAAATGATACCTGCTTGCAGAAGTCGAGTCACCTCTTTCTTAACAACATCCAAAATGAGTGGATTAAGTCTCCTCTGTGGTTGCCTGACTGGTTTAACATTTTCCTCCAAAAATATCCTGTGCTTGCAAATAGCTGTGCTAATACCTGGTATATCTGATAAAGTCCACCCAATAGCTTCCTTGTGCTACCTCAGGACTTGCAATAACTTTTCTTCTTGCTCTGATTCCAAGTGTTGAGCAATAATGACAGGAAAATTTTGCTCCTCTCCTAGAAAAACATATTTCAAATGATCTGGTAGTGGCTTAAGCTCAATCTGGGCCTGCTCAGTAGGTATGGGTGATCCTTGGGGCTCAGTGCAATCCCCTACACTCACACACCTCTCTCCTGAGTCCTCTGAAACATCAATCAAAGTAGGTGATCCTTGGGGCTCTATGCAATCCCCTACACCTAGAAAATCCTCTCCACCTGGAAGTAGGTCTGAAATAACCTCTGAATCATCCTCCTCAATAGCAAATATAACCTCAGCCTCCTCTAAACTGCCAACTCCTCTGGAAACATCAAATGAAACTCCCTCAGCCGATATATCTGCATCATCCAACTCCTCTAGAATGTCAATGCTCATAATGGAGTGATCCTCTATAGGGTGCTTCATGACATCAAAGATACTAAATTGGACTACTGTATCTCCAATTTCCATGGACAGTGTGCCAGCATAAACATCTATCTTTGTTCTTGTAGTCTTCAAAAAGGGCCTTCCTATGATGAGCGGAGATCTGTGCGCAAGGTAGTCCCCCCTCCATGTCCAAAATATAGAAATCTGCAAGAAATATCAGCTCCTTCACCTTTACTAACACATCTTCAATAATACCGGCTAGGTGGGTCTGACTCCTGTCTGCTAACTGAATCACCACTCCAGTAGGCTATAGAGGGCCAATACCAAGCATCTGGAAGACTGATCTGGGGATCACATTAATGGAAGTTCCTAAATCCAACATGGCATCATGAAACATAGTCCTCCTATCTCACAAGACACTGTAAAAAACTCCTGGGTCTTCACACTTCTGAGGGATGTCATGGATAAGTACTGAAACATTTTTCCCCAAGCTAACCAACTCATTCTCCTTAAGCTTCTTCTTGTGAACACATAAATCTTTGAGAAATTTGGCATACTTAGGAATCTGTTTAATCATGGTCAACAAGGGTACATTAATCTCCACCTTACTAAACAACTTCACAATCTCATTGTATTCTTTAGCTTTCTCCTCCTCCACTTGCTTCTTGGCTTGGATTTTTCGCTGGGGAAAGGGCAAAGGAACCCTTAATTCTTCCTCTTGAGCCGAAGTTTGAGGGGCTGAAATCTGAACTGAATTTTCCACTGAAGTAGCTGCTGTAAACTCCCCTTTTCCACTGATTTCTCCTTCATTCTCCACCAAAATCACAGGATTACTTGATGAAGGAGTTAGGCTTGGACTAGGGTTGAAACCAACTGAATTTGGAGTCTTTTCAGGGTTGTTTGAGGCTGGAAATGAAGGTGCTGTCCTGTTTTCAGAAAAATCAGCCCTTGGACCATTTGGAGTTGAAGCCACCTTCCCACTCCTCAAAATGATGGCACTAACGTTTTCCTTTGGATTGGGAGTAGCTTGAGAAGGTAGTTGACTTGATCCTTGGGCTTACATTTGGTTCATCCCACTAGCCAATTGTCCAATTTGTCTGTCAATGTTTTGTAAGGTGGGATCATTTCTTTGTTGTTGCAAATTGTTGTAACATCTTCTCGAGCCTTTGTTGTTGAGCATTTCCCCCATAGAGCATCCATAGCCTCCTTGGTTAGCATGAGACTTTGATTGGCCTTGAAATGTAAAAGTAGGCTGCTAAAATTGTTGAACTTGCTGTGAACCTTGAAAGTAGGGCTGTTGGGGCTGATTAATGGCTGTGGAAATTGCTGAGAATTAGGCTGGAAACTTGGTTGAAATTGTTGAGAATTGTAGCTTTGAAAATTCTGAGGTTGATGTTGAAATTGTTGTGGTGAGGGATGAAATTTAGTGGGCTGGAAATTCTGATTTGAGGGTTGAAAATCTTGATTGAATGGTTGAAATCCCTGTTGTGAAAACTGATTTCCTTGCTGATAATTCAGATTACCTTGAAACCCTTGCTGATTTGCTTGAAAAGGTGGCTGATTTGTTGATAGGGTTGCTGAAATTGTTGAATTGGTTGTTGAAATGGCTGAAATTGTTGTTGTCCTTGTTGATTTTGCTGGAAATTCGATTGAGGCTACTGATAGGGCTGTTGTGATGGGTTTTGCTGATAAAAAGAGTTGTCATACTTTAGGTTTGGATGATCCCTCCAACCCAGATTGTAAGTAGATTAGTAAGGATTATTTTTGGCCTGAAATTATCCTCTAGTTAATGCCGCTAGTGTCTCATCTTGTTGGAGGTTAGGACCTGAATCTAAATTGTGTTCTTGGCTTTAACAAATACTACATAACCTCATCACTTGGCTTGAAGGTGGAGGTACTGAGAAATTCTGATTTTTGCTAACATTATTTAGAGTCATTTGCTTCACCAGGGAAGTGAGCTCCATCAATGAATTCTTGAATTCCTTTTGCTCATTAGATACCATCTGAACTTCATTAACTCCTCTGGTGGATAAAGCTCTACTCCCAAACTGCTGTGAATTCTCTCCCATGTTTGAAATCAACTCCCTAGCTTGATCTGGTGTTTTGTTCATTAGGGCTCCTGCTGCTGCTGCGTCAATCATGATCCTATCCATCTGGAGTAGACCCTCGTAGAAGTACTGAATAAGTAGCTGCTCACTGATCTGGTGCTGTGGGCAACTAGAGCAAAGTTTGTTGAACCTTTACCAATAGTCATACATAGTCTCTCTGTAACACCCAATAATTTTCATGAATTATTAGGAATTATCTGAATTTTTTGGCAATTTTTCGAAAAAAAAATTAAAGGGTCGGGTGGAGGTTTGACCTCGCGACCACGCGGCAAGCGTGGTCCATAAGCGAACTCGGCTGGCCAAAAGGTCGGGGGTATCAACCACAAAAAAGAATGAAGCGAATTAATGTTATAGGCGAGTAAGTCTTTTTCATGAAGAGGTGTTTCAACTTCCGCTTAAGTTGCGTTAAATCCCCTTTAGGTCAGGGAGTCGGCGGAAAAAAGGGCAAGAGGAGGCTGCGAAAACAGGGAGAAAACAAGGGTTTACTTCCTCCTTCTTCTTCCTCTTGAGTAGAGAACCTAGGGCTTTCTTCCCTAGGGCCAAGGAGTGAGGATTTTCGCAAGGGAAGAGAAAAGGAGTGCTACGATAGGATTTTACCATATACTTAGTGAGTTTTCTTTAAACAAAGGGTAAGTAGATCACTCACCTGCAATAGAAGTAGTTTCGTATGTAGTTTCTCATTGTAGAACCGTGATTTTGTGATCCAAGTGCATGCTTTAAGAATATTGTTTTATTGTGTGATTTTAGTTTCTAAAGAATACATATTTTTATCATAGAACTTGAATTTGAGTAGGTTTGGTGTATGTGATCTAAGCATGATAAGACCAAGTTCTTGAAAAGTCCCAAAAATGAGTTTTGGGTTAAGGACACGCAAGGTGCTCGATGAAAGTTCCAAGTAAGAAAGGTAAAGGTTTGTAAGGCAAAAATTATGCAAAAAGAAAGATAGCTTGATAAGTATAAGCATTATGACTAAGAAAGTATTTTACTTTTGTAAAGTGACATGTACCGGGCAAATGAGAGGCCCACAGAAAGTTAGAAAGAAGCTCTAATAGGGTGCGGTGGCTAGCTACCCCGAAACCTATTAGGGATGCGCGCATTGGTACATTGATACCAGGTACAGTGTCAAGGCCTAGAAAGTTGATTATTATTTTTAAGTATATAAGTATATATAAGTGTTTCAATTCTCTTAAGTGCATGTTTTGTTACGTATGTTAACATTGTTATGTTAGCAACATGTTAAAGAGCAAGAGCAAAGAAGTTAGTGTTTTAAAGTATGAAAATGTATAAGTATCAAATCTCAAAAGAAATCATGAGCATGTTATGTTTGCAAGTGTTTTACTGCAAGTAAATGTTTTCAAGCATGATTGAGCATGATAGGTATATGAAAGTTCCCATATGCAAGTATTTCCAAGTGCATGTATTTTGAAGCAAGCATTCTTGAAAAGAGCATGTTTATCATTGATCGCATGGATTTGTGAGTTAGGATTTACTTACTAAGCAAATCGCTTATTAGTTGTATTTCCTTTTATTGCAGATAAAGGTAAAGAAAAAGCATAAGCTAAGGAGGCGAACGGGACTTGCATTGATGTTCAGTGGCGGTGGAACCGTGGAAGAGATCTTTGGGTTAAGTCTTATAGAAACTTGTGGTTTGTGTTTTGGATTGGTAGAACATAAGGATTTTGTTTAAACTTTGCATAGAGACAAAGTTGAGTACAAACTCTAGTATAGATTTCATATGCTTTGATAGTTTATTAAATTTCGTAGAAATCCTAATTGCGAGTTAATGGATTTGTTTTGGGTTGTTAAGATGTTTATAAATCTAGTATAGAGTATAGATTTGGAGTTATTTATCTATATGCTTTGGAAGTGTATGAGTTATGGACCCTTGAAAGGCTTCCTCAGGTCTGAAACTGTAGTTTTCAGGCGTGCCAGTCGACTGGTTCAGATACCAGTCGACTACCCTATCGAACAGAACCTTCTGTTTGATGCACCAGTCGATTGCCAAGAGGCCAGTCGACTGGTGCCAGGCACAGAAAGTTTCTATGGCTGACACCAGTCGACTGGCTATCTAGCAGTTGACTGGTACCATTGAAAAGAAAGTGTTATAGGGCAGATGGTTAGTGCTTCAGTTTTACAACTAAGAGGTCTAGGTGTCAAATCCTTGCAAAACAAATAAAATGAAAGTTTTTTTTAATAGAAAAAAATTCAAAGCAAGTTAAAAGAAGTCAAGTAGTTGTAACCTAAGGCTAAGAATAAGGTAAAGTTAAGGTTAAGTAAAAGTGACCTCCGCTTTAGTGGTAGAGAAATGGGGTCATCATAGAGTGGTATCAGAGCAAGTTTCCACCCTTCCGCCACACTGACATCAAACATCAATCTTGCCGCCTGCCAAGTAAGAAGTTCATATGTTGTAGTTTTGTATGCTTTTCATTATTGACTGCTAGTATCAGTAAGTGCATGATGATAAGGAAGTATGTTAGTATTATTATATGCTAATATGTGCATGGAGATAATGAAGTAAGTTAGGGAGTGTTTGGGAGAACTTTTGCTTCTTGAAAAGTGATTCTTATAGAGATTATCTTGAAGTCAGTGAGAAGCTAAAGCATGAAGTGTTTGAAAATAGAAGCTAAAAACTGATACAAGATAAAGTTTGAGTGTTTGGTGAATAATTGCTTCCAAGCTTAATTTTTAGTTAAATGACAACAATATTCTTAAACTATATAAATTATTTTTTTAAATTATCTAAATATAATTTTGATACACCATCAATAATGTTTTATATATTTATTATTAAATTTTAAATATTATATCAAAATTAAATTTTTTTTAATAATATATATGTTTAAAAAATATATAATTAATAAAAATATAAATATAAAAAATAATAAATTTATAAAAATTTATTTAAAAAATTATGAATATATAAATTATATGAAAATATAAAATTTTATTTAAAACTATGGTGGCAATTATGTAAAATGATAAATTATTAAGGGTATAAATGTCTACTTTTAATTCTAGACCATAAGCAAAAAAGCAGAAGCAGAAAAAAGCATCAAATTCTTGCTTGCAGCTTTTGACTAAAAGTTATAGAAGTTAAAGCAGAATTTGGTATTCACAAATACTCAAAAGTGCTTCTATGTAGCTAGAATCTAAAAAGCAGCTAACAGAAGCTCTCCCAAACACTCCCTTAGTAAGAGATAATGAGCTTTTATTTTCTTTACACTATAGAGTAAGAGAATGGCAAGAGGACATCCTAGAATTGTCCGAAATGAGGAGAAAGCTCCTAGAGATCAGGAGTCAACGGAGTCAGTACCACCATCAGACCTTCAAGGAGTGGTGGCCCAGCTTCAAAGGCAACTTGCTGAACAGCAGCAAGTCATTGCCACCTTAATGGCTAATCAGCAGGCCACCCCTGCTATCCCTCCAGTGGTGCCAGTGGCGGAAGTAGTGGCACTAGTGGCGATAGAGGTTCCCCCAGTACCTCTGGCAAGAGAAGACAAGAGGCATATCTGATCCAGTGGCAGAGATTGAAGCCCGAGAATTTTTCTGGCACAAGTGAACTATGAAATGCTCAGGCATGGTTCAAAACGGTGGAAAGTATAGTGGAGTTACTTGACTGGCCTGAGGTGGAGAAGATAAAGTGCATATCCTTCTGCCTTACTAGAGACGCCAAGATGTGGTGGGAAAGAGTAAAGGCTAAGAGAAATGTGAGTCAAATGACTTGGGCCGACTTCGAAGCAGAGTTCTTGGAGGAGTACTGTAACGCCCGCCCATTTACAGCCTTACGGCGGCGCTACGTGACATACATATACGCATATGGACTTCATAATGCAGCAGAATAATTTTAAAACTTTATCCACATGCGTTTAAACCATGCACTTATAACTTAAATCATGTTAACACATTCTTAGCTATCATTCTTAAACATAGTGACATGGTAATCTTAGCATTCATTCTTAATCATATAGCATCATTCTTAAGCATGTTTGCATGGTCATCATGTAAAGGGAGAAAGACATAGGATCTTTTCTTTTCTTTTGCCAAATCATTGCCACACACACACACTTGCCCCTCCTACTGCTTCCCTTCATAACCTCTTTCTTGATCTGCGGTATAAGAACATAAGACTATAAGCACATAGGTTTAGTAAGACCCTTTCCTACTCACTAAAATCATACGTCATATCATACATAAACATATGAAACATTCATCATAGCATAATTCTGAACATAAAACATAAGCTTACTCTTAACGTAAACATGGGCATCACATACTTATTATTGCATAAATCTTAACATGAACATAAGCATAATCATACTTATCATGGCATATTTCTTATCATGAACATAAGCATAAACATACTTATTATGACATGATACATGGCATAAATATAAACATAAAACATACTTAGCATGGCATGATACATGGCATAGAGTTAAACATAAAACATACTTAGCATGACATGATACATGACATAGATATAAACATACTTAGCATGGCATGATACATGGCATAGATATAAACATAAAACATACTTAGCATGACATGATACATGACATAGATATAAACATAAAACATATTTAGCATGACATGATACATGGCATAGATATAAACATAAACATAAACATAAAACATTGTCCATCATGGCATAATGCATAACATGAATGAATGCATAAGTTAAATGCATATATATAAGGATGCTTAACTTTTAAAATCATACTTTTAAATACTTAAACATAATCATAACATCATTGGGGTCCCCGGCTTGTACCACATACATACATCATAAGCGCGCATCCCTAAGTAAATACGAGGTAGCGAGCCCCGACCTACTAGGGTAAGGACAGCATAGTCGGTAGTCCCAGAACCGGGGCGTTCTTAAGGTGCTCATCCCTGTTGCACAGCTTCGGTAGTGCCAGAGCCGTGGACAGCATAGTCGGTAGTCCAAAACCGGGGCGTTCTTAAGGTGCTCATCCCTTGGACCCATACTTCGGTCCGGTACAAGCCCATTTATAAAGTAAAATAACTTCACATGCTTCATCATTCATAGGCATACATGACATAAACATAATCTTGTTTCATAAAACTTGACATAAGAATAGGAACAGCTGTGGTAGTTCCAGAACGTGGACAGCTACGGTAGTCCAGAACCGAGGCGTTCTTAAGGTGCCCATCCCTTAGCATGACATAAACATACTTAACATTTCATCATTCATACTTATCATCATGATGCCTTAAAGGCATGAACATTCATCATCATTCATTATTCTCATTCAGAAGGTATGTCATGCTTATCTCATTTGTCTTAGAGCCATGGTTATCATTTTCATTCATCATCTTCATTCTTAAACATAGCATACGTACATATTATTCATAACTCATGGCATACATACATGTCATTCACAAAACATGGCATACATACATATCATTCATAGATCATGGCATACCTACATATCATTCATAAATCATGGCATACATATATATTATTCCTAAAGCATGACATACATACTTAATTAGCATCTTCATTCATCAAGCAGGCATGATCATGGTATATAGGAAAACATGCATAGATCTTTTCATATATGATACATATCCCCTAGGTTCATGGCACATGGTCTAAACATTTAGGAATAATCATAGCACATGACCTAATGTACGAAGTCATGATACATCTTACATGAAGCTAGGGTTTTAGGTCACATAAAAATTCTTACATCTTACTTAATCATATACTTACATCTTAATAACCTATACTCAAGCCTCCTTGAGACCTTAACCCAAACCAAACCCTAAATTAGGGTCTTGGCCGAAACCCTAAAGGACAATAAGTCCATGAGAAATTCACATAGGTCATGATTACATTCCATACCATACATACTATGCCATAGAAAAACCATTTGATCCCTTATTTGGATTTAACTCCAAGTCCTATCCCTAAATCATGAGTTGGCCGAAACTCAAAGAGGATCACAAGCCCATGAAAAATTCATAAAATGCCCAAGTCACATCTATTACCTTACATATAATAACATGGGAGTCATTTGAACCCTTGCTTGGAGTTAAACCTAACTTCTTTGCCCTAAAACTCCTCTTGGCCAAAAGTTATATGGGCCCTAAACCATGTAAAACTTTCACATAAACCCCTATCAACACCTTTTACAACATGAGAAAACATAAGAAACATCATTTGAGAGTTAGATCCAAACCCAACCATAGAAACCTATGATGGCCGAAAGTTTCAAGGGTCCTAACTTTGGTTTTCTCCACATATAGTCCAAACAAAACATTGCATCATGAAAATAACTCGGAACTATTATACCACAGGTGAGGGAGTCTTACCTTGGGTTATCTTGGTTTTTAGACCTTAAAAAAAGAGAAGGAAATTGGAAATCCCTTTGACACTTGAACCCTCCTTGCCCTTGTAGCCTTGTAAGAGAACCTAGATCTTAAAAAGGGAGTCTCCTTGTGGAGTTTTTCCAAAGAAAATCTCCTTGTGGAGTTTCGGCTAGGAGAAGAAGGAAGGGGGAAGAAGAGATCTATTTATAATGTCCTTTTGTCTCTTCACAAGTGCCTTTTCATCTTCTTCACATGGTGTCTCTTCACCTCCCCTACCATTTACTAAAATCCACTTCATTCTCTACTAGCACTCCCTTGCTAGGTGAATTGGTTAGTGCATGCATGGTGGAACCATAGGTCCAAGGTTCAATCCTTGGTGTATGCACTTTGTTTTTATTTTTATTTTTCTTATTTCCGAAAATTCCCCAAAAATTCACCCATGATCATGCTAATATTCCTAATTAAAACCCATTTATATTTATATTAAATTTACCTAAAATCCACTAATAACCATGGCACTAGAAAAGCCCATATAAGGCCCATTAGTACTTAGCTTCACAATTTAAATAGGGAAAAATCATGGATAACTAGGCTAAAGGTCGTACTAATATTTCTAGGTTCCTCAAGACTATCTAGACATGATCAATATTTTTAAAAAAATATTGAGAGAATTTTTCGGGTCGTTACAAGTACTTTCATATGAAGGTAACGAACAAACACTACGATGAATTCACGGAGTTCCGTCAAGGAGAATTGTCTGTAGATGAAGCCGTGAAGAAGTTTAATCGACTAGCTCGCTTGTGCCCGAAGTTAGTTAGCATTGAAAAGGAAAGGGCCAGGTTAATGCTCAAGATGCTGAGGCCTCAGATAGCTCTGAATGTGGCCGGCGGTGGTAATAGACCGCAGACTTCGGAAGAACTAGTAAGTAGTGCTTTGATCACTGAACACTACTTAAATAGTATAAAGGCCACACGTATGCAACAACAACAGGCATCAGCCCAGAAGTCCCAAGGAAATCCTCAAAACCAACAAAATTGGAAAGGAAATTCAGGCAAGAGGAAGCAGTGGGACCAGAAGTCTTCTGAGGGCAGTAAAGGGGGCTCGTCAGGCAAGCAGCTCAAGTATTCCCCTTGCCCAAAATGTGGGAAGATGCATCCCGGAGTATGTCGTCAGGGCATGAGCGGATGCAATATATGTGGAGCAGAAGGACATATGATGAAGGCTTGCCCTAACCGGTCGAGTATTGGCGGATGTTATATCTGTGGAGTAGTAGGGCACCTAGCCAAGGCTTGTCCTAAAGCAAAGCCGCCTCCACCACAGCTCCTTCAGTACGGGGGTGGATTAGCCCAGTTGCACCAGATGCAGCCAGCAATGGAGGGACCCTATTTCAGTCAAGCGATAATGGAAGCCCCACCAGCCACGACCAACGCCAGGATTTTCGCCATCACCAAGGAAGAGGCGGCAAATTCTCCTACTATGGTCACAGGTCGAATACTCATCTCATCCCAATATGTTGTTGTGTTATTCGATACTGGGGCAACCCATTCCTTTGTATCCATGTTTTTCTCTAAGAAGCTAGGGATCCCACCAGAAAGATTGAGTCAGGAGTTCTTAACAACTTTACCGTCGGGGGAAGTAATGGCCTCTACTGAGAGGCTGAGGGCAGTACCAATCTGGATTTCCAACCGAGAGCTCTACAGTGACTTGGTAGTCCTTGAGATGAAGGATTACGATGTCATTTTAGGGATGGACATCTTGAGCAAGTACAATGCTTCTATAGACTGCCGCAAGAGAAAAGTCAAGTTCACACCAGAAGCGGAACCTCCATTCGAGTTTATTGGAGACCCAAAGAGAAAGACAAAAAGGTTCTTATCTACCTTACAAGCTCAGAGAATGCTAGAGAAGGGGTGTTCTGGTTTTCTAGCTCATATAGTGGATGCAAGTCAAAGAGAAGGATTAAAGAAAGAGGAAGTGAGGGTAGTCTGTGAATATCCGGAGGTGTTTCCTGAAGAGTTACCAGGACTCCCTCCCAATCGAGAAATTGAATTCGAAATTGAGTTGGTTCCAGGAACCAACCCAATTTCAAATGCACCTTATCGCATGGCACCAGCAGAACTGAAAGAGCTGCAAGAACAGTTACAAGAGCTGCTCGACAAGGGTTTCATCCGCCCTGGTCATTCACCTTGGGGAGCTCCTGTGTTGTTCGTCAAGAAGAAAGATGGATCCATGCGAATGTCCATAGATTATCGAGCCTTGAATAAGGTAACCATCAAGAACAGATATCCCTTGCCAAGGATAGATGATTTATTCGATCAGTTGAAGTGAGCCACGGTGTTCTCCAAAATAGATCTGCGATCAGGTTACCATCAACTCAAAGTGAAGGAGAGTGATGTGCCAAGGACTGCTTTCAGTACAAGATATGAGCACTACGAGTTTGTGGTCATGCCCTTTAGAGTGACAAACACCCCTGCGACGTTTATGGATCTAATGAATCGAGTGTTCAAAGATTTTCTTGACAAGTTCATCATTGTCTTCATTGATGATATCCTAGTGTATTCAAAGACTCAGGAAGAACATGACGAACACCTGAGGATAGTGTTGCAGACCTTACATCAGAGGGAGCTGTATGCCAAATTCTCAACGTGTGAGTTTTGGCTTGACCAGGTGACCTTTCTAGGCCACATCATTTCCAAAGAAGGCATTATGGTAGACCCAGCCAAGATTGAAGCAGTTAGTAACTGGAGTCGACCAACGAATGCTAGTGAGATCAGAAGTTTCCTGGGTTTAGCAGGGTACTACAGAAGGTTTGTAGAGGACTTTTCAAAGATAGCTTCTCCACTTACAGCCCTTACAGAAAGAATAAGAAGTATGAGTGGACTGAAGACTGTGAGCAGAGTTTCCTTGAGATGAAGAAGAGACTGACAAGCACTCCTATTCTTATAGTACCCGAAGGTGATAAGAGCTTTGATATATATAGTGATGCATCAAAGCTAGGACTTGGAGCCGTACTTATGCAAGAAGGCAAGGTCATAGCTTATGCTTCCAGGTAACTCAAGGATTATGAAAAGAATTACCCCACCCATGATCTGGAGTTGGCAGCTGTAGTCTTCGCTCTAAAAATATGGAGACATTATCTGTATGGAGTGCAGTGCAAGATTTATACAGATCACCAGAGTCTAAAATATTTCTTCACTCAGAAAGACCTCAATATGAGACAACGAAGGTGTAACGCCCGCTTTTTTTTTTCATAAGTGGCGTTACGTTAACATGCTTAGGGCATGTAGACATCATAAGGCAGCGGAATAACTTTAACTTATACATGCCCTGTTACCATTCTTAACTTAATGACATATGAACCTTAGCATATTAACTTTGAACTTAAGCATCATATCATATCATGTCATACGTAACGTCATATCATAAGGTTCCATAGGTAATTATTCAGACATATAAGTAACCAAGGTGAAGTTCTAACATAAACAGTAAACATAGAGTTTCCTGGGCCAAGTCACTACTACACACATGCGTTCTTGCCCTCCTGCTGCTTCCATCATTGTCCCCTTGAATGATCTGCGGTATAAGGAAATAAGACTATAAGCACACAGGCTTAGTAAGACTCTTTCCTACTCACAAAATCATTCATCATTCATCATCTCATAATGAGCACATGAAAACATTAACATACTTGGTGCTCTACTTAGGACATAACATCTTAAATCACTTATCGTATACATAGCATGGCATGAACATAAACATAGTAGCATTCTAAGCATGGCATAATACTTGGCATGAACATAAACATAGTAGCATTCTAAGCATGGCATAACACTTGGCATGAACATAAACATAGTAGCATTCTAAGCATGGCATAATACTTGGCATGAACATAAACATAGTAGCATTCTAAGCATGGCATAATACTTGGCATGAACATAAACATAGTAACATTCTAAGCATGACATAATACTTGACACGAACATAAACATAATGAACATTCTTCCTATCATAACATATGAGCATCTTCTTAACATTATCATGGCATAGATCATTTGTTCTCATGCATACTTCTTAACATGAAGCGTAAGCATAAAATCTTATCATCATAGCATAATGCATAACATGAATGGAGGCATGAGTGGAATGCATATACATATATGGATGCTTAGTTTAAAATCATACTTTTCATGAACATACTTTTCATAAACATACTTTTTCATAATGAATGCATGGGCAATGCATATATATCATAAGGATGCTTAATCTTTAAAAACATACTTTTCATTTCTTAAACATAATCATCATAACATCATTTGGGGTCCCCGGCTTGTACCACATACATACATCATAGCGCGCATCCCTAGCAAGTCCGAGGTCGCGAGCCCCAACCTACTAGGGTAAGGACAGCATAGTCGGTAGTCCCCGAACCGAGGCGTTCTTAAGGTGCCCATCCCTGTTGCACAGCTTCGGTAGTGCCAGAACCGTGGACAGCTTCGGTAGTCCAAAACCGGGGCGTTCTTAAGGTGCCCATCCCTTGGACCCATACTTCGGTCTGGTACAAGCCCATACATAAAGTAAAATACTTTTCATGCTTCATCATTCATAAAACATTCATGTCATCTTCATCAGAGCATAACTTGTTACGGCCCGGCCCGTCTACCGGCCCATTTACCGATCCTCACGACCGTCGTACCGTCGACCATCGACCATGCCATTTAGCATATTTATGCCTTAAAGACATAAGAATCATCTTTCATTCATCATACTTGTCATTCATTATTTTCATTCTTAGACATGGCATATGTACACATCATTCATAGAGCATGCATACATTCATATTATCCTAAAACATGGCATATCATTCATAAACATGGCATATCATTCGTAAACATGGCATATCATTCGTAAACATGGCATATCATTCGTAAACATGGCATATCATGCATAAACATGGCATATCATTCATAAACATGGCATATCCTTCATAAACATGGCATATCATGCATAAACATGGCATATCATTCATAAACATGGCATATCATTCATAACATGGCATATCATTCATAAACATGGCATATCATGCATAAACATGGCATATCATTCATAAACATGGCATATCCTTCATAAACATGGCATATCATTCATAACATGACATATCATTCATAAACATGGCATATCATTCATAAAACACAAATCACATCTTACCATAGGGCCATTGGGACCCTTACTTGAAATAAATCTTAACTTTTACCCTATTAACCCTTCTTGGCCGAAACATGTGGAGTCCCAAGGCCATGTGAAAATTCACATAATCACCATCCATCATCCTTATATCATGGCAACACATAAACATATGCTTGAAGTTAAAGACTCAACCCTAACCCTTGGGTCCTTGGGGTTGGCCGAACCATATGGGGCCTCTAGGGTACTCCAAAAATTCCCAAAAATTATACTTAACCTCTACTCAGCATAAGGGAACATTAAATAACATTATCATGATTTTTATCATAATTATAGACCTTTAAAACATGGTGGCCGAAACCCTTAAACTCAGGGTTCTTAGTTTTTGTTTCTTTCATGTTGGCCGAAACCCTAGGGTGTCCTAGGGTACTCCAAAAATTCCCAAAAATTATAAATAACTTCTAAACATCATAAGGGAACATTAAATAACATTATCATGATTTTTAGCATAATTATATACCTTTAAAACATGGTGGCCGAAACCCTTAAACTCAGGGTTCTTAGTTTTTGTTTCTTTCATGTTGGCCGAAACCCTAGGGTGTCCTAGGGTACTCCAAAAATTCCCAAAAATTATAATTAACTTCTAAAAATCATAAGGGAACATTAAATAACATTATCATGATTTTTATCATAATTATATACCTTTAAAACATGGTGGCCAAAACCCTTAAACTCAGGGTTCTTAGTTTTTGTTTCTTTCATGTTGGCCGAAACCCTAGGGTATCCTAGGGTACTCCAAAAATTCCCAAAAATTATAATTAACTTCTAAACATCATAAGGGAACATTAAATAACATTATACAGATTTTTAGCATAATTTTAGATCTTAAAAACATGGTGGCCGAAACCCTTAAGCATGAGGGTCTTGGTTTTCTTTCCTTTCAACATCCAATTCGAAAACCAACCACTATATCATACTAAAAATCATAGGGAACTATTATACCACAGGTGAGGGAGTCTTACCTTGGGGTTTCTAAATTTTTAGACCTTGGATGGAGAGAAGGAAGAAGACTTGATGTCTCTTGACCACACCTAGTCCTTGGATCCTTGTAAGAACTTTAGATCTTGGGAGATGGAGCCTTGGTGGAAACTTTTCCAAGGGGAACTCTTCCTTAGAATTTCGGCTAGAATGAGGAGGGAGGAGGGGAGCAAATGCACTTGATGGTGAAGAGAAGTAACCCCCCAAACCCCCTCTTTATAGCTCCTTTAAAGAGGCAAATGAAGAGTCTCTCCATGACCCTTCATCTCCTTCTACTTCTTAACCAACCTCCACTTCATTTACTCATAAGTATTCCTTGCTAGGTGAGTTGGTTAAAGTATTCATGGTTGTATAAGAGGTCCAAGGTTCAATCCTTGGCCCATGCACCTTTATTTTTATTTTATTTTTCATTTTATTTAAACCTTTTCCTCTAATTTTTGAAAGTTCCCTTTTATTTCGAAAATTCTCCAAAAATCACCCATAATTATGCTAATATTCCTAAATAAAATTCTTTTATATTTATATTAATTTTACCTAATTTATATTAATTTTACCTAATTAATCCCCATTTTTGGAGCCCATTTAAAGCTCATTAGTACCTAATTTCTCCATTAAAATAGAAAAATTAGGCTAAGACTTACCCATAATCATGCTAATATGCCTAATTAAATCGTATTTATATTTATATTAATTATTACCGAAATCCACCTATAATCATGGTACTAAAAAGCCCACATAAAGCCCATTAGTACTTAGTTTTCTCAATTTAAATGAGAAAACATGGATTTTCTAGGCCAAAGTTCTCCTTAATATTTCTAGGTCCCTTGGAAAATTATTTAAACATGCTTAATATTTTAAGAAAATATTAAGAGAATTTTCTGGGTCGTTACAGAAGGTGGCTTGAGTTAGTGAAGGATTATGACTGTGAGATCCTTTACCACCCTGGTAAGGCAAATAAAGTAGCAGATGCACTAAGTAGAAAGACGTGTGCCACTTTGATGTCCTTGTCATCATTATCACCATCATTACAGAAGGAAATAGTAGATTATGGAGTTGAGATCATTTATGGGCAGTTAGCTCTATTGACACTAGAGTCAACCTTGCTTGAAGATATACAGAAAGAGCAAGCTGAGGATTCTGATATCTAAAGGATCAAGCAAGAGATACAAGAAGGAGAAAGTAAAGAGTTTAGAGTATCTGACAGTGAGATACTCTATTATGGTGACCGTTTATGTGTCCCCAATAGTGAAGAGCTGAGAAAGAAGATCCTTGAAGAAGCCCATAGAACTCCCTACTCAATGCACCCTGGTTCCACTAAGATGTACCAGGACTTGAAAAGAAGATTTTGGTGGTCCGGAATAAAAAGAGACATAGCTAAGTATGTCAGCACCTGCCTGACATGTCAGAGAGTTAAAGCAGAACACCAGAGACCAAGAGGTGTCCTACAACCCATTCAGATTCCTGAGTGGAAATGGGAAGACATAGCCATGGATTTCATAGTTGGTCTACCAAAGACAACTAATGGCTATGACGCTATTTGGGTAATAGTAGACAGATTGACCAAGTCTGCCCACTTCTTGGCAATCAAAGTGTCTTATTCGATTGAAAGATTAGCCCAGCTATATGTACAGGAAGTGATCCGACTACACGGAGTCCCGAAGACCATTATCTCTGATAGAGATGGTCATTTCACTTCACACTTTTGGGAGTGTGTACAGACAGCACTAGGCACCAAACTGAAGTTTAGCACAGCTTTCCATCCCCAGACTGATGGACAGACAGAGAAAGTGAATCAAATTCTAGAAGATATGCTCAGAGCTTGTGCACTACATTTCAAAGGCAGTTGGTGCAAATATTTATGTTTAGCTGAGTTTGCCTACAACAACAGCTACCAAGCTACTATTGGGATGACAACCTATGAAGCTCTTTATGGTAGGAAGTGTAATCTCCCCTCTGTTGGTATGAAGGTGGTGAGAAGAAAGAAATGGGGTCTCAGACTGACCTTATAGATGATACCACAGAAGCTATAAAGAGCATCCGCCGGAGAATAGAAGCTGCTCAGAGTAGGCAGAAGAGTTATGCCGATGTACGCCGTAGACCGTTAGAGTTTGAAGTTGGGGATACAATTTTCCTCAAGGTAGCTCCTATGATAGGTGTAATGAGATTCGGCTAGAAAGGCAAGCTAAGTCCTCGATACATAGGACTCTACCTAGTGACGAAAAGAGTTGGCAAGGTAGCTTATGAGTTGGAGCTACCTCCAGCGATGTCAGCAATACACAATGTGTTCCATGTCTCAATGCTAAAGAAGCATATCTCCGATGCCAACCAAGTGATTGAGCCACAGATGGTACATGTTCAAGAAGATCTGAGTTATGAAAGTCGACATATTCAGATAATAGATCGAGCAGATAAGAAGCTGAGGAACAAAGTGCTACCACTAGTGAAAGTCTTATTACTGAATCAGAAGTATGAAGAGGCAACCTGGGAATCAGAAGATAGCATGAGGCAAAGGTACCCAGAGCTGTTCTAAGTTCGAGGATGAACTTTTTATAAGGTAGGGAGGATTGTAACACCCAATAATTTTCATGAATTATTAGGAATTTTTTGAATTTTTTGGCAATTTTTCGAAAAAAAAATTTAAAGGGTCGAGTGGAGGTTTGACCTCGCGACCACGCGGCAAGCGTGGTCCTTAAGCGAGCTCGGCTAGCCAGAAGGTCAGGGGTATCAAACAGAGAAAAGGATGAAGCGAATTAATGTTATAGGCGAGTAAGTCTTTTTCATGAAGAGATGTTTCAACTTCCGCTTAAGTTGCGTTAAATCCCCTTTAGGTCAGGGAGTCGGCGGAAACAAGGGCAAGAGGAGGCTGCGAAAACAGGGAGAAAACAATGGTTTACTTCCTCCTTCTTCTTCCTCTTGAGTAGAGAACCTAGGGCTTTCTTCCCTAGGGCCAAGGAGTGAGGATTTTCGCAAGGGAAGAGAAAAGGAGTGCTACGCTAGGATTTTACAATATACTTAGTGAGTTTTCTTTAAACAAAGGGTAAGTAGATCTCTCACCTGCAATAGAAGTAGTTTCGTATGTAGTTTCTCGTTGTAGAACTGTGATTTTGTGATCCAAGTGCATGCTTTAAGAATATTGTTTTATTGTGTGATTTTAGTTTCTAAAGAATACATGTTTTTATCATAGAACTTGAATTTGAGTAGGTTTGGTGTATGTGATCTAAGCATGATAAGACCAAGTTCTTGAAAAGTCCCAAAAATGAGTTTTGGGTTAAGGGCACGCAAGGTGCTCGATGAAAGTTCCAAGTAAGAAAGGTAAAGGTTTGTAGTGTAAAAAGTTATGCAAAAAGAAAGATAGCTTGATAAGTATAAGCATTATGAGTAAGAAAGTATTTTACTTTTGTAAAGTGACATGTACCGGGCAAATGAGAGGCCCACAGAAAGTTAGAAAGAAGTTCTAATAGGGTGCGGTGGCTAGCTACCCTGAAACCTATTAGGGATGCGCACATTGGTACATTGATACCAGGTACAGTGTCAAGGCCTAGAAAGTTGATTATTATTTTTAAGTATATAAGTATATGTAAGTGTTTCCATTCTCTTAAGTGCATGTTTTGTTACGTATGTTAACATTGTTATGTTACCAGCATGTTAAAGAGCAAGAGCAAAGAAGTTAGTGTTTTAAAGTATGGAAATGTATAAGTATCAAATCTCAAAAGAAATCATGAGCATGTTAAGTTTGCAAGTGTTTTACTGCAAGTAAATGTTTTCAAGCATGATTGAGCATGATAGGTATATGAAAGTTCCCATATGCAAGTATTTCCAAGTGCATGTATTTTGAAGCAAGCATTCTTGAAAAGAGCATGTTTATCATTGATCGCATGGATTTGTGAGTTAGGATTTACTTGCTAAGCAAATCGCTTATTAGTTGCATTTCCTTCTATTGCAGATAAAGGTAAAGAAAAAGCATAAGTTAAGGAGGCGAACGGGACTTGCATTGATGTTCAGTGGCGGCGGAACCGTGGAAGAGATCTTTGGGTTATGTCTTATAGAAACTTGTGGTTTGTGTTTTGGATTGGTAGAACATAAGGATTTTGTTTAAACTTTGCATAGAGACAAAGTTGAGTACAAACTCTAGTATGGATTTCATATGCTTTGATAGTTTATTAAATTTCGTAGAAAACCTAATTGCGAGTTAATGGATTTGTTTTGGGTGGTTAAGATGTTTATAAATCTAGTATAGAGTATAGATTTGGAGTTATTTATCTATATGCTTTGGAAGTGTATGAGTTATGGACCCTTGAAAGGCTTCCTCAGGTCTGAAACTGTAGTTTTCAGGCGTGCCAGTCGACTGGTTCAGATACCAGTCGACTGCCAAGAGGCCAGTCGACTGGTGCCGGGCACAAAAAGTTTCTGTGGCTGACACCAGTCGACTGGCTATCTAGCAGTCGACTGGTACCATTGAAATGAAAGTGTTGTAAGGCAGATGGTTAGTGCTTTGGTTTTACATCTAAGAGGTCTAGGAGTCAAATCCTTGCAAAGCAAATAAAATGAAAGTTTTTTTTAAAAGAAAAAAAATCAGAGCAAGTTAAGGGAAGTCAAGTAGTTGTAACCTAAGGCTAAGAATAAGGTAATGTCATGCCCTGAGACCTAGGAGTTGCTGATCCAATAGAAAATCGGACTGCACTTCCCCTGTCCGACGGACAATTTACACAATACAAACATCCCACGCAATATATATTTGGCCTCAGGCCTCCAAAATAGATAAACACAACATAAAAGCACTAGACAACTAAGTAAATCATACCTGACTACGGACCGGTCCGACTTACGACAAATCAACAAATACATAAGCCCCTTAGGGCACACTACAACACTCACAAGACATATACAAAGTCCTAAAAGAAATATGAAATAAATACATCGCCAAGTACAAAATCAAAACCCTGTCGTCGCGATGAGTAGGGACTGGCTGCTGGGCTCTTCTGGCGACTCCAAGTATTTCAACCTGAAAATAAAAATATATGGCAACGGTGTGAGTCCATAAACTCAGCGAATATCCAGCAGATACGCATAGTACGTTATAATAACAATAGGAGTCTACGCTGATACAGTCTCATACGAACAATAGGAAAGGGTATACTGAAGATACTGAATAAAGATACATACCAGAATCCATCTATCCTGCAGAGGGTGAAATAAATCCCTATGGAACAAGTATAACATATAATCCAAGATAAACAGGTATCCAGTATATGCATGTCAATCAAGTGCAGAAATCAAATGCAGCAAACAATGCACGATGCAAAATATGTACATGGTGCAATGATATGTGTCACCCCTGACACCAGTCAGATCATCGTCCACCTGTCATAAATGAATGTCTGTAAGGGTAAAGCTATGAGAACTGTACGCACCCTGCTATCACTGCTCCTGAGTGACCGAGTGGACAGGATGCTGGCGGAGGTCTCTCTCCTACCCCAAGCAATGGGGGAGTCTAGCTCTCATCTTCTCGTGTCTCAGGATGAGAAGGGATCCCTGGCTGCTACCACGCACCGGAACCACCCTCCAAATAGTGACCGTGCGGAGCAATACAAGGCAAATGCACACACCCTATGGTAGCCACTACCCATGAGTGGATGTGTGTGCATATCCTCATGTAACTGACGATGGGCTCAGACTACATAGGAGCCGATGATCGTCAGCATGCAATAATACACGGATGGTGCATGCCCCAAACACATATAACACCCACCAAGTCCTCAACTAACACCTCAGTGTGCTAGGTATAGGTCTGAATCCTATATCATGAGATACAAATATCCAACTAGGTATAATGGCAAGGTAGCTAGTGATCCATAAATGTCAAATGATAAAAAGACATATCACTACTTCTATGAATATATATACATAAGACAACAAATGAGGCTTTATGAACCCAAACGGGAGATAACCTCAAGGATAAACAGCATGTATCAAATACAGGTATACTAAGGCAGATATAGCATACAATCTTACTCTTATATACAACAAACCACGCATAGCAATATGACAATATCTAAAAGATAAGTCAAAGGGTACCCACCTCCGAGACAGTAGATTCGAAAACGAACCCCCGTCTAAAATAATATCCACAACGTAAATAATCACGTCAATGTCCTGTATAGAAGCATAACAATTATTTAACTAAACTCGCATACGTTACTTAGCTAATCACTATCAAAATTAATTCAAGAGTAATCCTAGTTATTATAATCATTTTACTTAGCCCAAGATTAGTAACCACTAGAAACCGATCCAAGCCACAATCGAATCGATACAATTCATAGATTTAAATCCAATTCCCTTGGCTTCAATCGAAAATCCAAAACAGGGTAGATCCCAGCTCCATACCAACCCAAACAAATAAATGAACTAAACATCTAAATCAAATTCCCAACACCAATAATCCATATCATCACAGCAGCTTCTTCCTCACCAATCCAACACCAAAATTGATACAAGAGTTGAAGAAAACCCATATCTTCCCTAATGAAACCCATCAAGATCAAGCACTTCAAATAGAGTTTCTTTCACAATGAAACTGAACAGAAGAATAGAGTTCATGAATGCTCACGATAGTATCAAAGACAAGCCCATTCCAAATACCAGAACACATGGCACAAGTATTGCGACATTTCAGAACTCCAAGACCAAAATCAACATAAACACCTCAATTCGATTCCACAAACTAAATCAAGATCTAATCCAAAACTAACCCTTAATTCATATACCGATCTCAATCCATTCAATATCAACTCAACCAAAAGAACCTTACCTGAATCTGGCCTCAAGCATAAGGACCGCAAACTACAGAACAAGACTGATTTGGCACACCCAATGGACTTCGGCACCCCTTCTATTCTGACCAGTGGCCGACAGCAACTTCCCTGCTCCAAATCCGGCGACACCACACTAGAGGAAAAGAGATCGGTTGGTATCAGCCCCTTTGCTGCGATTAGGGCTTGTAACGAACGGAAGAAGGAGTCGCCGCTTGGTTGTGGGCTGGTTTGCAGAGAAGAAAAAGGGGGGAAGGATCGAGTGGCTGCGGCTAGGGCTCGCGCGAAGGGGAGGAAGAAGAATCGGGGTGGTCTGTGGCTGGGCACGCGAGAGGGGAGAAGAGAAGGAGTCGGCGCCTGCGGGTCTCGGCTTTGGCTGCGCTGCGCTAGGGCACGAGGGAGATATAAGTATAAGAGATGGCTTTTTTTGTATAAAAACCCTTAAATTCTCAGAAATCCCAAACCCTACTCTTAGGGTAAGGATTTTGGCATTTTAATCCATCTAAGTTGAGAAATACACCTTATATTTCTAAGATTAAATATTTTATCAGCTTAACCCTTTAACTTTAGGTAAATTTACATAAATCAACTTATTTGAGGTTCTCTTTCATGAAACTTAGTGCCGGAAGCCCTAGACACTATCCGGAAAAATTTTCGAAAAATTTTTCTGGTCCGGATTTTTGAATCGCCGTATTTTACAGGTAAAGTTAAGGTTAAGTAAAAGTGATGTCCGCTTTAGTGGTAGAGAAGTGGGGTCGTCACACTCTCCCACTACTTGCTATATACCACATATGCTCTTTCTGATAATTGCTGTTCTAGAGGCTGGAAAGTACTTCTCCAAAAATACTTTCTTCATAGAAATCCAGTTAGAAACGTGCCCAGTAGGTAGGTAGTAGAACCAATCCTTAGCTGCTCTAGTCATGGAAAATGGGAATGCCCTTAGCTTGATATCTTCCTCTGAAATCCCCTGAGGCTTCATGGTAGAGCAGATTACGTGGAATTCATGTAAATGTCTGTTGGGATCCTCCCCAGACTGACCTTGAAATTTCGATAATAAATGGATGAGTCCTGATCTTAACGTAAAATCTCCAGTAAGCTCTGGATAGGCAATGCAGGAGTACTGAAAAGCATCATCTGGTGCTGCTAGTTCCTTCATAGTTTTCTGGTGGTCTGCCATATGATCAACTGAATGAATAGCAATAGACTGAGTAGGAAGAATATTAATAGCCTCTGAAACACTGATCTGGTTCCTCCTTGCTCTGAAGGTCCTTTCAATTTCAGGATAAAATTCTTCAAGAATACCACCTGCAGATCTGGTCATACAACAAATACAAAATCACAGCAAATGTATACAAAAAATGAAACAAATAAAATGGATCACAAGATATAGAAATAAGCACGCAAGCTAAATCAAACAAACTCAACTACCTTCCCCGGCAACGGCACCAAAAATTTGATGGTACCCAATACTAGTGTCACGATGAGCACTCAAATTTAGATATTTATAAACTGAAAACCCTTGCTAACATGATTAAATGTAGAATAGGGGCCTCAGGTCGTATTTTTCCAGGACTAGTTTAGGATGTTTGATTCAAGCTTGGATTTGTCGTTCGATGTTGTTTTTGGGTTTTCAAATAAGATTGGGGTTTTGTGTTACAAATAGAAACGCAAGAGTAGTAATAAAATGAACTAGCTAAGCATATCTGCCCTAAAGAGTTTCAAGAACTACACTTAACCAATTTGAACGCTAATCAAGAACCTACCTTAACACTAATTGAGAATTAAGCAATTCAATTGGATATTATGAATCTAAAAACTCAAGTACTGATAAAACAGTAAAAGAACTTGAAATATTAAGCTAAATTGTAGAAGTTAAAGTTGAAACAAATTTTGCTACAGAAACAGAATTTTAAAGAAGCAATGCTCTGCCTGATCGGTCGGCAATCCGATCAGATGCAATCCTGATCGGTCTGAGTGACTGATCAGGTGATGTCTGGATCGGTCGACAGTTCGATCAGTATCTGATAGTTTGCAGATACAGAATCAACGATCGCAGAAAACTAATGCTAAAACTGAAACTAAACAACAGATTCACTTCTCAACTCAAGAACAATCTTGCTGTCACTCAAGATTCAACCAGAAACCCTCTAGCTCATAGATCACCTGAATCCAATTGCCCGCGGTCGATTTGCGTTAGTTCTCCGGCGTAGCTGAAATCCATCCGAGCTCCTCTTGTTGGCGAATTGGGATTGTGCTTGTGGATCGGAGACTCTTTTAGGTCTTCAGAAAACCCTTCTGAATGCCTTGACAGCTCCGCGAGATGAAAATGGATAGATGGAAGTCGATCGGATGAATAGGCGCTTTGGAGAAACCCTCCCCGTAATGCCTTACAGCAACGGAAACCAATCACAATCTGCTCGGGAAATCTCTTTCAGTGCTCCGAGATCTTGAATCTAAACTTCCTCTATTGTGGGCGCGATAGAACAAAGAAACAAAGAAGAAATCGCAAGAACAGGGAAGAACAGTGGCGAAGATGCGATTACGAGCCCAGCGGAGTAAATTCCTGTTTTAACTAATTGCTTTTGAATTTGGACGACTGTGATTTCCCTGATCTCATCCAACGGTCAGATTAAGTCAGATCTGATCCAAATCTTACAGATCTTGATCAAGGGCTCTGATCTACTTCTCCTTAGCTCGGATCAATCAGATCTGTGGCAGATGGCTCAGATCCTCCCTTCTCTTGAATGGACGGCCTAGATCCTCTAGTGCTTGATCCAACGGCTGAATTAACTCTAATCTAGCCCAAACTTTCAGATCATGATCCATGAACATGATTAAGTCTATCTTGAGCTTGGATCGACCAGAAGTTGGTGGATAGCTTAGATCAAACCGTTCTCTTGAATGGATGGTTCATGTTAATCCGATGCTTGATCCCTTTGATCCGGATCCAATTCTGACTCAAGGTTTACCCAATCTGATCCAGGTCCATGATCATTTGAAACCTACAAAATGCTATTCAATTTTAGTGCCAAAACATCTTAAATATAGAAAGAATTGAATCTTAAGCTAAAATGGAGACAATCCATGAAACCTAATATAAATGCAAACTTAAGCATATGAAAGTGGATCAAAACATGGATTTGAGGGCCTAATTTAATCAACAAAATGAAAGTTATCAATGGACTGGTTGGCAAAAACTCTCTTGAATGGAGTAGGTGAAAGGCGCGTTCCCCAGAAGGGAACATTAGGCGTCGGTTCGACCTAGGGGTTCGCAGAAATCTGAAGTTAGAACCAATTTGTTAAGGCAAAGATTGTATATGTGTTTGCCTTGTATTTATGTATCTTGCAGGTGTAGGATCGGTGCCGTCGATAGAGGGGGGGGGTGAATATCGACCATCAAAAACTTGTCGTGAAAACATCGTACAACTTTCGATCTACTCAGAGCGTTAGTGCAGCGGAAAAAAAGAACACAAAGAAAAACAATACACACGGACACAGCAGGATTTATTTACTTGGTTCCCAACCCCCCAGGGTCAGTACGTCCAAGGCCTATGTACTCGGCGTGAGTCCACTATTGGTCTCCTTTCCAAAATTTCTGGAGGCGGAGAAAACCCGTCTTATAGTGTATAGTTACAAGCAACAATATTGAAAGTTGAGAATGGAACAAATAAAGCAAACCGAACAAGAATCTGAAACTCGGCCGATCTGGACCTCCGAAGTGCCGTGCACTTCCTCCTGGAGCCTCCCGGTCATAGAGCCTCGTCTTTAGAGTGTTGTCCTCGGTCAGAATGCATAGAATCACTTTCAGTAGTTGTATCTGAAGCAGAGGGATCGAAGCCCCGTTTATAGCACTCCTGGGGGTGCCCTGGACGTTGGGGGCGCCCCTAAAAATTCGGTCAAACCTTATCCGTGCGCCGACCTCGCCGCAGCTGATAAAATCTCTGACCAGGGCACCCCGAACCTTCCGGGCACCCTCGTGAAGGCTTATCTGTGTTTCAAACTCGAAACAACAAATATAACATTCAACTTGGGTGCCCCGGACCTTCCGGGCGCCCTCATAGGAGCCTATTCTGCTTATCACACAAAAGACTGCTTTTTACTCTTGACTGGGGGCGCCCTCATCATCCCGGGCACCCTGCTTGGCTGGTTTCCAACTAAACTGGTTTTTCCTTTTGACTAGGGGCGCCCCCATCATTCCGGGCGCCCTGCTTTGCTGGTTTCCAGTCCTAATGTATGTTATTTGCCTGCTTTGTCTTCCGTTCTAGGTACCTGCAAGATACAAAAATACAAAGCAAATATACACACATTCTTAATCTTAAGGACTTGGTTCGGACTTCGGATTTCCATGAAACCCTAGGTCGAACCGACGCAAGTTCTCACCCCCGAGAACGCGCCTTCCACCTACTCCTTTCAGGAGCCGGTTTCCACCCAGTCCTTCAGGTGGACTTTTGCTTAGCCTCCGATTACTCCAAGCCTCGAGACGCCCGAACCCCAACCCATCTCTACTTCTGTCCTTAGTCATCGCTGAGCTAAGTTGCTCAGTCCCTCGGACCAAGACTCCGTGCCCAAACCCTAGGTCCAGGACTTAGGTGCCCAACCCTCGGCCAGGTCTTCGTGCCCAATTCCCCGAACCAGGTCTTCGGTGCCCAACCCTCGGCCAGGTCTTCTTGCCTAGTCCCCGACCAGGGCTTAGTGCCCACCTTCCGAGCAGGTCTTCGGTGCCCAGCCCTTTGCCAGGACTTAGTGCCCAATCCTCGATCAGGACTTAGTGCCCAATTCCCTGAACCATGACTTATTGCTTAGGTTTACTAGGACTTCCTTCCAATTTGGTTACTCCTCTCTTAACTCCCCTTTGTCTGTTCAATGTGTCACTGACTTAAGTAAATTGTCAAACATTAAAACACTTAGAGGAGAACATCATTGATGTAACTTGCACCAACAATCTCCCCCTTTTTGATGTTTGACAATAACTTAAGTTAGATTGGTTGAAGGGGCTAACTTACTATCTTGGGGATCAAACAAAAAATGACCTTAGTTTTGAAAATATATTTTTGATCCTCTGGGAATTCTCTCCCATTTTGAAAAACATTTTGATTAAATGGTCCTTTGGTAAGAATCAAAAAAATTTTCTAACTTAAGCACACCTCTCCCCCTTTGTCATACATCAAAAAAACCACCAGAAATACTTGCACCAACAATGAGAATATTTGGATTTTTTTTAAAATACTTAGTATAAATTTTTGAAGGCATAGCATAAAACTCAGTATTTACGTATTTTGATCATAGAAAACTTAAACAATATTGCATTTGGGAAAAATACCGTATTTTTGAAAGAATACTATGAGTTTTGAAAGGTGCAAGTACTTTGAAAGATCTGATGCATTTTTGAAAGATATTTTGAAAAATATAAGTTTTTCTGAAAAATATTATACATATTTTGCAAGTACTAACTATTTTTGAAAAAGATGAGACTTTGAAAAATATAAGTAATTTTTGAAAAGTATTATGCATTTTGAAAACATAATATTTTACTTGACTTGGTTTCTTTTCCAGTCTGACACAATCCTAGGAAATCTTGTTAACTACAAGGACATTTTCCTAAGTGTCCTGGAAAATTTTCAAACTCAAGTAAATATAAAAAAAATTTCATAAGTTGCATAACTTCTGAAAAATATAATAATAGGATGTAAGTATATTTTGAAAAATATATAAAATTTTAAAGTCATAATACTTGATTTGGTTTATTTTCCAGTCTGACACAATCATAGGAAACCTTGTTGACTACAAGGACATTTTTCTAAGTGTCCTGGGAGATTTTCCAACCTCAAGATAAACATTTTTTTTCAAATTGATCAAAACCAAATGAATTTTTGAAAATACTGGTATTTTTTAAAAAATGAAAGTATTTCGAAAGAATACTTATGTTTTTAGCATGATTTGAAAATACCGCGCATGAAAACATTTGAAATATTCAATAATTCTTTTAATTTGACCTCCCCCTAAACTTGACCCAGTCCTGGGAAGCTTGTTGACCACAAGTACTCTTCCTCTGAGTCTTAAGGTTTGATTCAAATCAAAGGAATTATCTAATAATTTCAAAACAATTATTTACACAAAAAAATATTTTCAGAAGTTTGATTTAGACTCCCCCTAAATCTGATACATCCTAGGAGTCCTTGTAGATTATGAAGTGGACCTTCCTCTGTGTCATTAGGGTTTATCAAAATCAAACAAGACAAAGCACACTCTTGGAATGAATTTTGAAATTTCGAAACATATTTTGAAATTAAGGTAATTTATTCGACATAGTTTTCGAAAAACATAAGTAATAGTGTTTAAAGCCCAGTTTTCGAAAACCATTTTAAAAGACAGTGGTTTTTCAAGGACAATTTTTGAAAACGAATAAACCACTCCCCCTGTACCCAACATCGTTTGACTCTATCTAAGTGCCTTAAGAAACTTTAGTGTTGTCCTAAGAGGCTTGTGTCTAATTGAGTGAGTCAAACAATTTTTGAAAAGATATACTTTTGAAAAATGTATAATATGTATAATCAATCAGACAAGCATGAATTCCATAAAAATATTATTCTGTTGAAGCACTATTTTGAAAAAATATTTTTAGGAAAATATTCTAACAATTTTGAAAAATATTTTTCAATTCATTAGTCCTTAACATCTCACCCATTTTAGATGTATCAATACAACAAGCATGGTTGCCTTATAGGTGTATTGTGAGATGCTTGAATCATTTTTCATAATTTATTATTAACTCTAAGATTTAATTGAAGCTTGTCTTAGATTTGAATTTGACACGAAGTAACTTGAATTTGAATTTCAAAAATTGGCTTCCAGGTCTTGGCGAGGCACTAGGCCTTCTTTGGCCGTAGCCTTATTGGATCATCAACCCTTTCCTTGACAAAGCCTTTTAATGAAATTTCATTTTCAAAATTACTTTTTGAAAAATTCTGGTCTAACTAGTTTGGGTCTTGGATCGGTAGCTTCGGCTAGTTTCACCAGTCTAAAGAGACCAAGTAGTGTATACTTAACCTTATTAGAAGAGGCTTCCCTAACGTACTATCATCTCACCGCCACCCAATACTAGGTTGATCAAGTTTCAATTATTCTTTTTCCTATAGTCGCTCTAATATATGCATAAAATTTAAATATGAATGACATGTCATATATTTAAAAGAAGTAGCAAATGCATGGCATGACAATTATGCATGAGTCAAACAATTCAAATCATTTTATTTAAGTTTCTAAAAATGTATCAAATTCTCGATTTGATACATGTCGTGTGAACCTGCGAATATGTCAACCCACTTTGACATATTTAATGTTATTAATTTTAATGGTTACAGTTTGGGTAAAATTTTATTTCAGTTTGAGTTTAAGTTATTTAAGATTTTAGTTGGATTCAGGTTAATTAAGAATTAATTGAAGTTGAATTGATTAGAAATTAATTGAAGTTGAATTGATGAGAAATTAATTGATGTTGAATTAATTTAAGTTTGAATTGATTAAGATTTAAATTGAATTTAATTGATTCAATTAAGATTTAATTGAGTTTAATTGATTTAATTAAATTTATTTGACTTAATTCAAGATTGAATTAATTAAAATCTAATTGAATTAATTTTAAGTTTGAATTAATTAATATTTAATTTAATTGATTTAATTTACGTTAAATTAATTAGGATTTAATTTGAAATAATTTATTTGATTTTAATTAAACTTGAATTTAATTTAATTTGATTTTAATTTAATTTAATTTGAATTAATTTGAATTTTTTTAATTAATTGAATTAATTTGAATTTTTTTAATTAATTTGAATTTATTTGAATTTATTTGAATTTTTTAATTAATTTGAATTATATGAGTTAATTTGAATTTTTTAATTAATTTGAATTATTTGAATTAATTTGAACTTTTTTAATTATTTGAATTATTTGAATTAATTTGAATTTTTTAATTAATTAGAATTTATTTGAATTATTTGAATTTATTTGATTTTAATTAATTTGAATTATTTGAATTATTTAATTAATTGAATTAATTTGAATTTTTTAATTAATTTGAATTTATTTGAATTAATTTGAATTTTTTTATTATTTGAATTTATTTGAATTTTTTAATTAATTTGAATTTTTTAATTAATTATTTGAATTATTTGAATTTATTTGAATTAAATTGAATTTTTTAATTAATTTGAATTATTTGAATTAATTTGAATTTTTTAATTAATTGAATTATTTGAATTAATTTGAATTATTTGAATTAATTTGAATTTTTAAATTAATTTGATTTTATTTGAATTAATTTTAATTAATTGAATTATTTGAATTAATTTGAATTTTTTTAATTAATTTGAATTTATTTGAATTAATTTTAATTAATTGAATTAATTTATATTTGAATAATTAAGGTTGAAATGATTAATTAATAATTGTGGGTTTAAATTCTTCATTTTCATGATTTCGAAAATTTCTTCTTCATCTTTATCTATTTTTTCAAGTTTTTCTAATAATTTTGATTTATTTGAATCTTTGTGAACTTTATTAATTATGACCTTTATCTTAGATAGTTCCATATCCTCCTCATCCTCAAAATTATATCTTTTAGTATCCTCAAAATAGGAGGAGTAATTTGGGCCACTAGTTAAGGTTTTGTAATAGTTTTCAAGATTATCTATGATTATGTTATTATCTAGGAGAATTTTATCTTCAGAATTATCTTCAGATACATATTCAATATTTTCAAGAAATTCAAAATTAATCTCTAGATTATCCTTAAGATTTTCAGAATTAATTTCTAGATTATTCTTAAGATTTTCAGAATTAATTTCTGAATTATTCTTAAGATTTTTAATCTCGAATTCATAGTTATACAGCGGATTTTCAAATTTGAATTCATAATTATCTAAAGGATTTTCAAATTTAGAATTATCCTTAATACTTTTGAATTCAGATTTATCCTTAGGATTTAATTTATCTGAATTAGAATTATCAGAATTAACATTATTAGAATTAAAGTGATGATAATTTATTTTAGAAATTACTGAATTAATGTTCTGAATTAAATAATTAATTTTATATATTTTAGTCATATCTGCATTTTCTAATTTGTCATGCAAGATATTAATTTTACTATGCAGTAAATCTAATTTATCCGAAAAATTAACTAAATTATCTAAAGACAGTGCAGGAATTTTGAAACTTTTCGGAACGTAAATTTTACGTACCTTTGTCGGACATTTGTTCTTGTAGTGTCTGTATTTTCCGCACTTGAAGCATTGTACGTGATCTTTGTCTTTCTGGACTCCTGGCGCTGGTGCCCCCTTTGCGGCCGGTGGTGTAAACTGAGTTTTACGAGTAGGGCACTGATTCTTATAGTGACCTCTCTCCCTGCACGTGAAACACATAATATGGAACTTAAAAATGGACATTTAAAAAAAATGTACCTGATTCACCCTGGGCTCCCCCTCAACTCCTGGCGGTTAGTCCGGTGAAGAGCGGCTCAGCTCTAATACCAATTGTAGGACCGGTGCCGTCGATAGAGGGGGGGGGGTGAATATCGACCGTCAAAAACTTGTCGTGAAAACTTCGTACAACTTTCGATCTACTCAGAGCGTTAGTGCAACGGAAAAAAAGAACACAAAGAAAAACAATACACACGGACACAGCGGGATTTATTTACTTGGTTCCCAACCCCCCAGGGTTAGTACGTCCAAGGCCTATGTACTCGGCGTGAGTCCACTATTGGTCTCCTTTCCGGAATTTTCGGAGGTGGAGAAAACCCATCTTACAGTGTATAGTTACAAGCAACAATATTGAAAGTTGAGTACGGAACAAATAAAAGCAAACCAAACAAGAATCTGAAACTCGACCAATCTGGACCTCCGAAGTGCCGCGCATTTCCTCCTGGAGCCTCCCGGTCGTAGAGCCTCATCTTTAGAATGTTGTCGTCGGTCAGAATGCTTAGAATCGCTTACAGCAGTTGTATCTGAAGCAGAGGGGTCGAAGCCCCTTTTATAGTACTCCTGGGTGCGCCCTGGACGTTGGGGGTGCCCCTAAAAATTCGGTCAAACCTTATCCCTGCGCCGACCATGCCGCAGGTGATAAAATCTCTGACCATGGTGCCCCGGACCTTCCAGGTGCTCTCGTGAAGGTTTATCTGTGTTTCGAACTCGAAACAGCAAATACAACTTTCAACTTGGGCGCCCCGGACCTTCCGGGCGCCCTCATAGGAGCCTATTCTGCTTATCACACAAAAGACTGCTTTTTATTCTTGACTGGGGGTGCCTTCATCATTCCAGGCGCCCTGCATGGCTGGTTTCCAACTAAACTGGTTTTTCCTTTTGACTGGGGGCGCCCCCATCATTCCGGGCACCCCGCTTGGCTGGTTTCCAGCCGCAATGTATGTTATTTGCCGCTTTGTCTTCCGTTCTAGGTACCTTTAAGATACAAAAATACAAAGCAAATATACACACATTCTTATCCTTAAGGACTTGGTTCAGACTTCGGATTTCCATGAAACCCTAGGTCGAACCGATGCAAGTTCTCACCCCCGAGAACACGCCTTCCACCTACTCCTTTCAGGAGCCGGTTGCCACCCAGTACTTCGGGTGGACTTTTGCTTAGCCTCCGATTACTCTGGACCTCGAGACGCCCGAACCCCGACCCGTCTCTACTTCTGTCCTTAGTCATCGCTGAGCTAAGTTGCTCAGTCCCTCGACCAAGACTCCGTGCCCAAACCCTAGGTCCAGGACTTAGGTGCCCAACCCTCGGCCAGGTCTTCGGTGCCCAATCCTCGGCCAGGTCTTCTTGCCCAGTCCCCGACCAGGACTTAGTGCCCACCTTCCGAGCAGGTCTTCGGTGCCCAGCCCTTTGCCAGGACTTAGTGCCCAATCCTCGATCAGGACTTAGTGCCCAATTCCCTGAACCAGGACTTATTGCCTAGGTTTACTAGGACTTCCTTCCACTTTGTTTTCTCCTCTCTTAACTCCACTTTGTCTGTTCAATGTGTCACTGACTTAAGTAAATTGTCAAACATTAAAACGCTTAGAGGAGAACATCATTGATACAACTTGCACCAACAGCAGGTACCTAATACTAAAGTGAAAGCAAGCAAACAAACACAAAGAGGCTGAAAAACAGCTTCCCGAGCGCCTTTATTGATACAGGCGCCCTTATTGACTCAGGCGCCTGAATGAATCAGGGGCCTCATTCAATACAGGTGCCCAATAAGGCAGGTTTATCAGCTTTGCAAGTTCAGCGTGAGGACCAAGGCTTATGAGGCACCCCATAGCATCACGGGCGCCCTAGACAAGGCTATAAAAGGGGCATCGACCCCTCAACTCAAAACAACACTTCTGTGAACATTCTGAGCATTCCAAGCTAAAGAAACGTGCTAGAGACGATGCCCTGCGACCAAGGAGGCTCCAGGAGGAAGTGCGCAGCACTTCAGAGGTCCAGATCGGCCAGGCGTTCGGCATTTCTTGTTTGGTTTGAATTTACAATTCTACACTTATTTTTCTATATTTTGATTGTAATTTGTGCACTGTAAGATGGGTTTCTCCACCCACGAAAAGTCTGGAAAGGAGACCATTAGTGGATGGGTGTTCCCGTGCTTAGGCCTTGGATGTACTGACCCTAGGGGGTTGGGAACCATGTAAAAAATCCCGTGTGCACCTTATTGTTTGTTTGTTCTTTTTGTATTCCGCGGCTACTAACTCTGTGATTAGAACGAACCTCGAAAGTCTACAAGAGACAAGTCTCCGTGCAAAATTTTTACGGTCGATATTCACCCCCCCCTCTATCGACGACACTGGTCCCAACAAGTGGTATTAGAGTCTGGTCGCTTTCACCGGACTAACAGCCGACGGAGCAAAGACGCCAGGAGTTGTGGGGGAGCCCAGGTGTGAATCAGGTACAATTTCTTTTCAATGTAAATTTTTAAAATTCATATAACATGTTTTAAATGCAAGGAGAGAGGACACTACAAAAATCAGTGTCCTACTTATAAGACTCGGTCTACACCACCGGCGACAAAGGAAGTACCAGCACTCGGAGTCCGGAGAGATAAAAGTCAAATACGATATTTCAAATGCGAAAAGTACGGACACTACAAGAATAAGTGTCCGGCATAGGTACGCAAAATTTACGTTCTGAAAAATTTTCAAATTCTTGCACTATCCTATGTAGATAATTTAGATAATTTTTCTGAAAAGTTAAACTTTGTGAATAGTCAAGTCAATATTCTGCATGACCAATTACAAAATATAGATAATGTTAAAATATCATAAATCAACTTTTTAATCCTTAATGTTAATTCAATAATTTTGATAAAATTAAATCTGAAATTAATTCTGATATTTCTGAAATTAAATCTAATATTTTTTGAAATTAAATCTGATAACTTTTCTGATATCCCTGAAATTAAATCTGATAATTTTAAGGATATTCCTGAAATTAATTCTGATAATTTTACTGTTTACCCTGAAATTAAATCTGCTAATTTTATTGATAAGCCTGAAATTAAATTTGAAAATGTCAATGATAATTCTGAAGCTAATTTTGAAATTTTCGAGAATAATCCTGAAAATATTAAAGATATCTCTGAGGATAAAGATAATGCTGAGGATAACCTTGAGGATATTGAAAATGAAATCATCCTTTTAGATGATAACTTAACTATTTTCTTAGATAATCCTGAAACATTAACTAGTAGTCAGATTAATCCACTTACTGTGAAATGTAGAAGGATATGATTTTGATGATGCGGATGAGGAGGAAATTGAATTTTCTAGGTTCAAGGCTTCAATTAATAAATTTTACAAAAATTCAAACAAATTAGAGTGTTAGAAAAACTTGAAAAATTAAATGAAAAAAATAGTAGATGAGTCAGAAATTTTTGAAATAAAAAAGATGCTGAAATAAAACCCACAACTATTAATTATTCATTTCAACCTTAATTATCCCAACCTTAATTAATATTTAATTATTTCAACCTTAATTAATCATTAATTATTTCAACCTCAATTTATTCTTAATTAATCTAATTCAATTAAATATTAATTAATTCAAAATCAATTAATTAATTCTTAATCAATTTAACTTCAATTAAATCTTAATTAATTCAACTTCAATTAATTAATTCTTAATCAATTTAACTTCAATTAAACCATAATTAATTCAACTTTAATTAATTAATTCTTAATCAATTTAACTTCAATTAAACCATAATTAATTAAACTTTAATTAATTAATTCTTAATCAATTTATCTTCAATTAAATCTTAATTAATTCAACATCAATTAATTAATTCTTAATCAATTTAACTTCAATTAAATCATAATTAATTAAACTTCAATTAATTAATTCTTAATCAATTCAACTTCAATTAAATCTTAATTAATTCAACTTTAATTAATTAATTCTTAATTCAATTAAATCTTAATTAATTTAACTTCAATTAATTAATTCCTAATTAATTTAACTGCAATTATTTTTAATTAATTTAACTCTAAATAACTTAAACTCAAATTAAATAAAATCCTACCCAAACTGCAACAATTAATTTAATAAAATTAAATATGTCAAAGTGGGTTGGCATATTCGAGGGTCCACACGACATGTATCAAATTGGGAATTTGATACATTTTTAGAAACTTAATTAAATGCCTTGACTTGTTTGAATATGCATTAATGTCATGTACATGCATCTTCTATTTCTTTAAAATTTATGTCATGTCACTCATGTTTAATTTTGTCCATGATTTAGAACGGTTATAGGAAAATGACCAGTTAAAACTTGAACAACCTAAAATTAGGTGGAGGTGAGATGATAGTACGTTAGGGAATCCCTTCTAATAAGGTCAAGTAAGGTAAGACGTACCCTACTTGGTCTGTTTAGTCTGGTGGAACTAGCCGAAGCTACTGATCCAAAACCTAAGCTAGTTAGACCAAAATTTGTTAAAAAGTAATTTAAAAATTAATTTTCGATAAAAGGCTTTGTCAAGGAAAGGGTTGTTGCTCCAATAAGGCTACGACCAAAGAAGGCCTCTGTGCCTCGCCAAGACCTGGAAGCTGATTATCGAAAATCAAATTCAATTTACTATTTGATAAATTTGAATCTAACACAAGTGTCGATTAAATCTTAGATTTAACAATTAATTGAGAAAAATTATTTAAGCATCTCATAATGCACCCATAAGGCAACCATGCTTGCTTGTACTGAGACATCTAGAATGGATGAGATGTTAAGGACTAATAAATTGAAAAATGCATTTTAAAAATTGTTTTACAAAATTCTTAGAATATTTTTCTAAAAAAATCTATCTTCAAAATAGTGCTTTAATATAATAATGTTTTTATGGATTTGATGACTGTCTGATTGCTTATACATTATACATTTTCAAAATTATATCTTTTTGAAAAACTGGTTGACCTACACAATTAGACACAAGCCTCTTAGGTCAACACTAAAGTCCCTTAAGGCACTTAGATAGAGTCAAACGGTGTTGGATATAAGGGGAGTGTCTTATTCATGTTTTTTTTGGATTTTTCGAAAACTGTGCTTTAAAATTACTATCATTTATGTTTTTTCGAAAAGGCTTATGCATTAAAAATCATCATCATTCCAAATTATGTTTTCAAAATTATCTTTTTGAAAGTCACTACTCAAAAGGTCATTCAAAATCATTCTTTTGATTTTGATAAACCCTAAAGTCACAGAGGAGGTCCACTTCATGATCTACAAGGACTCCTAGGATATGTCAAATTTGAGTAATGATGCATCCAGCGAATTCGCATCGCGAATTCGCTGCGTGAACTCGCTGGCGCCGACGTGTACATGTCCAACCTGGAATTCTCTCTCCGAGCGAATTACTCCAGTCAAAGCGGCCTTCTCTCCGAGCGGAACTTCTCCCGCGTGCTTTTCCCCCTTCGACGCCGTGCCAAAATCCCTAGTTTTCCTCCCTCAGCCCACGCTTTTCCCTTCTCCTTCCTCCGGACGCCAGCCCTAGTTTTCTCTTCTCCTTCCTCCGGACGCCAGCCCTAGTTTTCTCTTCTCCTTCCTCCGGACGCCAGCCCTAGCTTTCCTCCTTCGACGCAGAGCCAGCCCACGCTTTTCCACTTCGACGCAGAGGCATCGCGAACTCGTCTCCTTCCTCCTTCCTCGCAGAGCCAGCCCACGCTTTTCCCCTTCGACGCAGAGGCATCGCGAACTCGTCTCCTTCCTCCCGACAAGCAGAGCCAGCCCACGCTTTTCCCCTTCGACGCAGAGGCATCGCGAACTCGTCTCCTTCCTCCCGACAAGCAGAGAAGAGGCGACAAGCAGAGGTTTCCAAGGTATAGTTCTTTCCTACTGTGGGTGTGATTTTTCTACTGATCTTTTTCACTCTGAGATTTGCGCTGGACCTGCCTACACAAAATATGCTCCTAAATTGTTCCCTTATACTACTGATCTATCTCGCTCTGAACTTTGGGCAGGACCTGCCTACACAAACTTGCCTCCACCAATTATGTGCCGATTCCTAAATTCTCCCTTAGAGAGAGGCGCAGCGTGTCTCTCGAGCTTCCAATTTCAAAATCTGAGTTTGTCTTCAACCTTTATCGAAATCAGCTCCCTTGTCTCCTGCTAGAGAGTCGGCATCCTCTATCAGTGGCTTCCTTTGTCACAATGATATTGCTACGAAGACCTTAAGACGGATTCTCCACTTGGATATTATTGATGACTAAAAGGAATGCCGGACCTAAAAAATTTTGCACATAGATGTTCTATGCTTTGACATGTTTAGGTGGCACTGAACAACTGGTATTAACATAAATGAATGAAATTGTTTGTTTTTGAGTATAAACATTCTGGACGTGTAGGATAAGGGTTTAGGTTGCATTCATCCATGATTCTAAACCATAAGTATGACTCTATCTATGTTCATTAGAAAAAACTAATTTTATTTGTGGCTTCTCGTTGTGTTTTTTTGTCCGCAGCGAGCATTGGTCAGCGAAGGAGGCGTGAAGGATGGAGCCCCTCTCCCTTCCATCTCCCTTCAATCCGATCGAAAATTGTCAAACACCGATATCTGGTATGTATAGATTGTTCAATGTCTTTATTATTGGGTTGGATTAGGGTTGAGAATTAGGGTTCTTTGAATGACTTAAGCTTTCCATTTAGCATGCCAAGCCAAATGCCGTCTAAGTTATGTAAATGTAATGTATCATATGTGTTTGAATTGTCTTATTGACTTGAGCTAAGTTATTTATCTGTCATAAAATTGTGTTTAAATGTAGGTGACGAAAGTGTCATAAAACAAAGCAACAACGATTCAAAAGAGACAGCGAGTAGCAATGAGCCTATGCATGATCCATCTAATTTAAATAAAGTTGAAGTCAAAATTCCTGAGATTGGAATGACTTTTTCATCTGAAGAGGAGGTTCGATCTTTTTATAAATCTTATGCTCAGAATATTAGTTTTGGTATTTCCAAATTAGGTGGGAAAAATGGAGAGGATGGGAAGCAAAAATATTTCTCTATTGGATGTGTCAAACATGGTAAGACAGTATCTAAAGAAAAAAATGTTTTATACCCTCGACCTATTGTGAAAACAAATTGCAAAGCTAAGATTAATGTTGTTATTAAGAATGATGAAAGTTTTGTGATCACTAGTGTCTACCTTGAGCATAATCATATTTTGAGCCCCGGAAAGTCAAGACACTTTAGATGCAATAAAGTATTGGATTCTTTTACAAAGAGAAAATTGGAATTAAATGATCAAGCTGGAATAACTTTGAGTAAAAGTTTTCATTCATTTGTAGTTGAGGCTGGAGGTTATGAAAATTTATTATTTGATGAGAGAAAGTGTAGAAATTATATTTTAGAAGCAAGAAGATTGAGGTTAGGGGATGGAGATGCTGAAGCCTTGAGTACTTATTTTTGTCGCATGCAAAGTCGAAACTCAAATTTTTTTATGTGCTTGATTTAGATGGAGAATCTCGAATAAGAAATGTTTTTTGGGCCGATGCAAGATGTAGGGCTGCATATGATTATTTTTCTGATGTTGTGACTTTTGATACAACTTACTTGACAAATAGTTATGATATGCCATTTGCTCCATTTATTGGAGTTAATCATCATGGTCAATCTATTTTGCTTGGCTGTGGATTATTATCAAGCGAAGATTCAGAAACATTCATATGGTTGTTTAAATCGTGGTTGACAAGTATGCTCGGACGTGCTCCAAAGGCTATAATCACAGACCAATGTCGTGCCATGTCAATTGCAATTGCAGAGGTATTTCCAAATTCTCATCATCGTTTATGCCTATGGCATATCATGAAAAAACTTCCAGCAAAATTAAGTGGTCATGCTCAATATAAATTGATAAAGAAGCAATTGAAGAACATTGTTTATAATTCCCTGACAGTTGATAAATGTGAAGAGAATTGGATGAAAATGATTGATGAGTTTAATTTACAGAATAATGATTGGTTGAAATCTCTGTATGAAGAACGTAATAGATGGATACCTGTATATGTCAAAGATACCTTTTGGGCAGGTATGTCTACTTCTCAAAGAAGTGAAAGCATGAATGCTTTTTTTGATGACTATGTTCATTCCAAAACATCCTTAAAGCAATTTGTTGAGCAGTATGATAATGCTTTGAAAAAAAAGATTGAAAAGGAAAAAAGTTTGGATTTTGGTTCTTTTAATTCTAGCATACCAGTAATAACTGGTTATCCTATTGAAAGACAATTTCAAAGATTCTATACTAACAACTTATTTAAGTTGTTCCAAGATGAAGTAAGAGGATTAATGTTTTGCAATACCTCATTGGTCAAGCAAGAAGGGACAACTTTGATATTTGAAGTCGTAGAAACAATGTTAGGAAAAAATGGAGAACCCTTACGAGATGTTTCCTTTAGTGTGCATTACACCGAGTTAAATTGCCAAGTGAAATGTCTATGTCGTCTATTTGAGTTTCGAGGAATTCTATGTAGGCATGTGATATCTGTGTTGATAAAAAATAAGGTGATTGAAATTCCTATGAATTATATTAAGGACCGATGGCGTAAAGATATTAAGCGTGGATATCAAAGTATCACTAACATCTATGATGATTATGCTTGTGATGGAGAAAGACATCGAAATAAGCTTCTCACTCCATTGATTCAAGAGGTTCAACAACTTGGGGCAAGAAATGAAGATAGTTGTTCTCTTTTGGTGGAAATCTTGAAAGACGCACGTGAAAAGTTATTTGCTATTGATCATTCAAGAGCTGAAAAAGATTGTGAAAAACTGAATGAAGAATCTACATCTAGTGCAAAAGTGATACACTCTCCATTAAAAGTTCGATCTCGAGGTCGTCCACCCACAAAGAGGAAACAATCTAAGATAGAACAAATTGTGAAGAAATCAATTTCAAAGACCCAAAAGAAGGTTTGATTTATTATGCTTTAGCAATTGACATAATTTCTACTTTATATACTAATTATAGAATTCTTTGTTATAGGTATGCAAAGGTGACTTGTAGCTGAAGATCTTTGGATTATACCTGTTTAGTTGTGCAAGGGTGTGTGAATTCCTTGAGTTAGAAGTTCATAGTCAACCTGTTGTTTTTTATGTCAACTTGCTTAAGATCTCTGGATTATATCTCTGGATTTGTGTCAACTTGCTATTTTTTATGTCAACTTGCTGAAGTTCTCTGGATTATATCTCTGAATTTGTGTCAACATGCTATTTTTTATTGTTTTATGGAATTTGATTATAGCGTATGTTTTTGATTTGTGATTTGTGTCAACTTGCCTTGTTAACTTGTGATTTGTGTCAACTACAAATTTCATGTGCTTTTTATTTTCTGTTGAGGATTAAATCCACAAGAACTTGTCAGATTAGATTAGAGCGTATCTTTCATGTAGCTCAGTGTGCAAGAAACACACTGTGCAAGAACTTGTGTAGCTCAGTGTGCAAGAACTTGTCAGATTTCAAATGCGTATCAATTTCAAAGAACAATTTTCATGAGCGTATCTTTTTATTTTCATGTAGCTCAATGTGCAAGAACTTGTCAGATTAGATCCGCAATAGATTGAAACAAAACATTATATTTCAAAAGTTACCTTCTATGTTTTGTGATACACTAATTATGAGTACTTCTGAATTTTGATCTTGGTTCCAACTATTAACCTTAAGTTAATTTGTGATACACTATCAGCCTTATGGACGACACACAAAGATTCTGCACAAAGTGATCTATGCTTATCTATTTGATATCACCAATTCTATTTGATATCAGCTTTGCTTATCTCTTTATTTATTTATTTTGTTTTGCATCAGAATTCGTTACAGGAGAACTTGCTCCCCAGCACCATCCCAGCAAGAGAGGGAGACCTTGTTCCCCAGCACCATCCCAGCAATACAGCTTACTATCGTATTCCCTTTAGTAATCCCGTTTTGTGTTGCTTTTAGAACAAACCAGTGTATGAATCTAGTGAATTGGTAATGTTTTTTTAACTTATCTAGTGGTATTCCGAACCAGCAAATGGGTTGCTCTTCAGTTAATTTCTAGAAGCCAATGTATGATTTATTTCCCGTAGCTACAAGCCAATGTATGATTTTGGAACAAACCGTTCTATTGCAAATGGGTTGCTTTTCTAAACTTCCTAATGCATTCATAAGTCAAGTGTTATAGAATTACTTTGAGTTGTTTGTCCATATAACTTTTACTATTCTCCTCTTATTTGATATTTTAAAAGTGTTATAGAATTACACCAAGTGATTTGTTTGAGAATCTTTTAATTGAGCTAATGTTGTTTCCAAGTGTTAGGATTTATGCATTATGAAGAAGAGCTTGCAACACTTTTCAACAGCTGTGGACTTGTAAGTTTCCTTAATAATTTTCAAGCCACTTCAATTCACTTCATTTGTTTAAAATGCAACACCATTTTTATCTTTCAGGTTGTTGACTGCCGAATGTGTAGTGACCCAAAAACTGTTCTTCGTTTTGCTTTCATTGAGTTCAATGATGAGCGTGAGATGTGCTTTCATTGTTTTCATTGTTTTAAATCTCGAAGCAACAACTTTTTGCAAGAATCATCGATGGTCTTGGAGGTAGAGCTGCCGAGGAGGTGATCTTTGGGGATACTGAGGTGACCACTGGTGCAGCTGGTGACCTGCAGTAGATTACTGGCTTAGCCAAACAGGTTAGTGATACATATTACTGGCTTCTCCATTTTATCTTGTCCATAACTCTCAGATTGAAATGATAAAAGACGTCAACTAGTACTTTTGTTTGTTTAAATTCATTTACTTATTCCACCATTAGATATGCACATTGCCTTGTGTCTTAAGTTTTCTGAGTTGGTCATTTCATATTCTTGGTTAATAGAAGGATCTAATGAACCATGAACACTTCAAGTCCACAGCTGCCTTATTGCAAATCTGCCTTATTGCAAATCTGAAGACGTCAACAACACATGCTTTTGAAACAATAAACCTGCCTTATTGTAAATCTGAAGACAAAAAGGAATTTAATGAATTCATATTATATTATATCATGATTTAATAAATAAAGTTTTTTTAAAGATATTTAGCTGCAAAGTGTTAGTTATAGTGGTATAATCTCAAATTTTAGCAACCACTATCAATTGATATTTACTAGCTTCAAGGTGCACTATAGTTGAGTTCAAGGTGCTGAATTGGAGTTGGAGAACAAGAATTTGGCTGACGGCGTGACTGTTGCTGAAGCAAAGATCAAATCTTTGGAGCACAAGTGTGATCAGGTTAGCAGAAAGATCTCATCTTCTTTTCCACTGAGGTTGTAGTTGATGTGTTTGTTGGTTGTTCCAAACAATTGCAGGGCTCCATGGCTACAGATATTGGCTCCATGGCTATACGTATTGCTTGATATGGAAAGCAAGGCTCCATGGCTACAGATATTGGCTCCATGGCTATACGTATTGCTTGTAAACGATTGAGTTGTTAGTGCCTTCTTTATACGTATTGCTTGTAAACAAATTGTATTGCTTGTAAACGATTGAGTTGTTAGTGCCTTCTTTATATGTATTGCTTGTAAACAAATTGTATTGCTTGTATAACGATTGAGTTGTTAGTGCCTTCTTTACACGTATTGAGTAATTCTTGCATTCTTTACACGTATGTGATAATTTAGAAGGGATGCTAATGCAGGTTTGTTGGGAATTTGGGACTACGTGGTTTGCCAATTCAGAAAGTTTGTCGTGGTACTGGTGGTACATTGGTCTTTCTTGCAGTATTACCACATTCCGACACTTATGCTTCTCCTGGTATGTTTGAAGAAAGCATAACTGTTTTTCTTGCTGGGAGCTACTGAACTTGCTCCATCCATTGATTTTCCTTTTACAAAGGAACTTGCCTATTTTTAGTTCATAATGTCCTTGGTGCATCTTTAACTAACCCTTAAAAAATTCTAGGATTAGCACCATTTTCATCCAAAAGATCATCACATTTTTTGAATGGTATCATTATTGGCGCTGTCACTACCATGGCCCTTGCTTTAGTTGCATTCTTATGGATTTGCTTACTGTCAAGAAAGGAAAGACTTGCTGGAAACTATGTAAAAGTAAAGAAACAACTTGTGCAAGATGATGGTAAGCTCAGTTGTTTAAATGCCTACTAAAAGGACTCAATCCTGCTGAATAACCTATTTGACTCAATATGTTTCTTTTCAGGAAGTAACTTGTTATTTTTCATGGAAATCTCCCATATTCATCTGAAGAGATTATAAAAAGGCTGGAGTTGCTTGATGAAGATGATATGATTGGTTCTGGAGGATTTGGTACAATCTACAAGATGGTGATTGATGATAACTGTGTTTTTGCTGTTAAAAAGATTGATCGGAACCGAGAGATAACTGATCAGATTTTTGAGAGGGAGATTGAGATTTTTTGGCAGTATCAAGCACATCAACCAATAACTGTACAGTTTCAATGAAATAATAGGCTCCCAATACATAGCCCAAAAATTCAGATACCATTAACTGATACATAGCCAAAAATTCAGATACATAGCTAAAAATTCAGTTACAACCATTAAGTAGATTGTGCTTCTAGAATTACATTTCTTTATCACATTACAATACTAGTACTAATTAACCACTACTTAACTAGATGAACTAACAAACAAATCAGATACATAGCCAAAAGCATCAAGTTCACAATCACTAATACCATGACAATTCTCGAACCATTCCAATTTCCCAGATTATGACCACGATCAGAAATTTGTTGACTCCCTAACCTTGACTGTATTGTCTCTACTCTTGCCAAACTCCTAAAACAGGTATTATTGCTATCTTCATCAAACATAGCCACGTCGTTCACCCACTTTAACCAGCCATGATGCTTACATCCATAATAGAGTCTTCCTGGGTTCTTGGTCGATCTAGATACTAACACCAATGCTCTTAGTCCACATTCCCTACATGTTACATTTTCAAATTTGGCATTATGATTGCTGCTGTTCCTTGATGATCCCATGAAATGACAACCTAATATTCAAAATTTCATTAGTTGAGCAAAAGGGAAAAAAAGAAAACAAAGTATTCGACCACAAATTGATGAAATACATTCTAATTAAAAGAAACCATACTAATTAAAAAGAACCATACAAATTAAGTTCTTTCACCAACAATCAGATTTTACAAGAAAAAACTTTTAAGTACCATTAAACTTTGTTCATGTCTCTAGTTTTAGGATTGCGAATCATAGAGCGAACAGGAAAAAGGAACAAAGATAAAGCTCTAGTTTTAGGGTTGCAAATAAACTCTGTTCATGTCATTCATAAAAGAATCACTGATCTTGAATTAACCTTCCAGATTCTTAACCAAGTGCCACTAGTTCTTGGTGATTTACTTTAGGATCAATTATCTAACAAAACTAAATCGCATCCTTCTAACAGTAGCACAAAGATATAATCACAACAAAATCAGTTTTCTCTAATGAACATAGATAGAGTCATACTTATGGTTTAGAATCATGGATGAATGCAACCTAAACCCTTAACCTACACATCCAGAATCCAGAATGAATGATCATGGGAACAACAAAACAGCAAGTTAATAACAGAATATTCAAATTCTTAATGGTAGCATAAGGATATAAACTCAATGTGAAAACCGATTCATTCTAATGAACATAGGTTCACAACAAAACCGGCCCTGGCGCCGAGCAGCATGAAGATTAAGGTGGTGGTGTCGTCGGAGATGAAGTATAGTGTGTGGATTGGAGGCTCCATTTTAGTTTCCCTCAGCACGTTCCAACAGGTATGTGTTCTTCAACTGAAAGATTGACATCTCCAGAATCTTTACACTCAAAAACAAACAATTTCATTCATTTATCTACTTTTCCAACATGATCTTCAGAATTTTAAGATCGTAAAAACAATGTTGGCATTGCAGAACGAGATCGTCGGAGGAGAGGAGGGCGGCGACACGGGAGAAAAATCGCACCCACAGAAGGAAAGAACTATACCTTGGAAACCTCTGCTTGTCGCCTCTTCTCTGCTTGTCGGGAGGAAGGAGACGAGTTCGCGATGCCTCTGCGTCGAAGGGGAAAAGCGTGGGCTGGCTCTGCGAGGAAGGAGACGAGTTCGCGATGCCTCTGCGTCGAAGGGGAAAAGCGTGGGTTGGCTCTGTGAGGAAGGAGGAAGGAGACGAGTTCGCGATGCTCTGCGTCGAAGGGGAAAAGCGTGGGCTGGCGTCGGGAGGAAGGAGACGAGTTCGCGATGCCTCTGCGTCGAAGTGGAAAAGCGTGGGCTGGCTCTGCGCCGAAGGAGGAAAGCTAGGGCTGGCGTCCGGAGGAAGGAGAAGAGAAAACTAGGGCTGGCGTCCGGAGGAAGGAGAAGGGAAAAGCGTGGGCTGAGGGAGGAAAACTAGGGATTTTGGCACGGCGTCGAAGGGGGAAAAGCACGCGGGAGAAGTTTCGCTCGGAGAGAACGCGCTTTGACTGGAGTAATTCGCTCGGAGAGAGAATTCCAGTTGGACATGTACACGTCGGCGCCAGCGAGTTCGCGCAGTGAATTCGCGATGCGAATTCGCTGGATGCATCATTACTCTTTTTTTATATCCGCCTCCGAATTCACCACTGTGAGCTAGCGATGATAACAGTCATAATTTAGTAACTATTGATTTCATTACTGTAAATTAAAAATAAAAAAAAACAAAAATAGATGGACTCCACCCCGTCACAGCTGGTGAGCAGGTTGACAAAAACACCTTTAAAGAGCAAAAGTCAGCAGGAGGTCCACGTCCAGGTCCAGCGCAAAGCAAATTTCTTTCCCTTCTC